>CCAG010016246.1:0-29589 GCA_001077435.1 Glossina morsitans morsitans | reverse complement strand
ATCTATCTTTGTATATCCTTGCCTGATGTTTTCCAGACGTCATTCAGAGTCTGTAGAAAGGTCTATTAAAACATTTGAAAAATTATGAGATTTTTAGAATAATTGCATGAAAATATTTCTTGTGCTTCTTATTTCTTACCATGACTTTTATTGTATTGCTCACGTAGTTCTTTTTCCAATCACGAGTTTGAAGAAACTAACCAAAACACAGTTTATAATTTATTTTTATAGATTCTACATTCGCGTTACAATGGCTAGAGTAATCAAAAGAATAAAAATAAAACATAAGTTTAATTGTATTTATTTGTTTAATGCTTTATTGTAGTAAACTCTCCAAATTAATCTTAGAAATTTCATTATTGAAACTCTCATCTAAAAGTGTATTGTAGTCTGTAGTGACTGCAGACATTTTAATATTTAACAGTTGGTCATCGAAGCTATCATTGAAATAATGATCATAGCTTCCAATTTGATCAGAAAGTGTTTCAGTTTGATATCTGAAGTCGCAATTCGGAGTCTCGCTTTGAAGGAATTGGTCCATTTGATTATTCTCCATGAAGATTGACTGGGAGACGGTTGACCAATTAAAATCCGACCTTTGAGATACTTGAGCAACTTAAATAGACGCGATTGGATTATATGTACTAGATTGCGTTGATACAAAAATTTCCAGATCATTATCGTCAGAAAGTGAAATAATTTCAGAAGTTTGTGAAGGTAAAAAGATTACAGAGTCCAATGTCATCTGAGAATCGTAACTTCCAGTCATCGTCATTTCCGCAGTAGATTGATTCTCATATTCCCTTGATAATAATGGTGATGATGGTGATGGTGATGGTGATAATGATAGGTTCATTTCAAATTTTTTTATTTTAAGTAATGAGTTTACTAACCGATTTGAAGGTTTTAGTATTTTTGAAAATAACTAAAGAGAAAACTCTGCTTATATAGGATAGAAATATTGGTGAACTTACCTTCAAGCGTTATCTGTAAAATTCCATCTGTCTTTTATTTTTCTCTATAAATACTTTTAAGTGTGGTCATAAGTACCGTTTGACGTTTCTTCGTTTATAATGCACCATAATACTAGTTCTTTTTTCCATTCTCAGCGGGGTATTTATACGAATTAATAAAAAATACAAATGAGGAAAGATCATAATACGCTTAAGTGTCCTGAAATGCGATATGCTGAAATAATCGCATCACACAGTGCACTTTATTTGTTTTTTCTTCTTGGAAATTTGTGTAGACATGTGCATGCACGATCGTGTTTCTTTTTGTATATATTTTTTTAGCAGAGTCATAAATAATGTATGTCCTTGAAGGAATCGTTGTTCGTTTGGTCATTGGGATGTGTATAATGAAGAAAAGTGTTCGTGGAAATTTGTGTAGACATGTGCATGCACGATCGTGTTTCTTTCTGTATATATTTTTTTTAGCAGAGTCATAAATAATGTATGTCCTTGAAGGAATCGTTGTTCGTTTGGTCATTGGGATGTGTATAATGAAGAAAAGTGTTCGTGGAAATTTGTGTAGACATGTGCATGCGCGATCGTGTTTCTTTTTGTACATATTTTTTTATTAGAGTCATAAATAATGTATGTCCGTGAAGGAAACCTTTTTTGTTTGATCATTGAGATGTGTGTAATGAAGGGAAAATTTTTGGGGTGGAAATTGTTTGTGACCGTAATATGAGGGGATGTAATTGAAGAGCAGCGCATGTGATGAAATGCGATTGTCCCCATTGGACGGAATAATCCGTGTTGTGTGGGAAAATAGAGTTTCATGTGGAATGTGTAGTAAGAATTGTATTGTGTGTGTGTGCGTGTGTTTGCCCGGTGAGCAGGAGGTAAAAAATCTTCAAAAGATACTGCTGGTTCTTAGTAGCAGCAAATACGACTTTTACGTACTAAAAGCTACCCCCCCACACACTACATCTACCACTCTCCCCTGCGGGACCACCGTTAGGTATTACTTCGCGGAGGCTGGTTGTCATTAGCGCGCTACCGATGGTGGGACCTCAGTGGAATACACTGTTGGCTTCCACTCCCTCTGCTCTCCACCCGCTGTCTTTCCAGCCGTCGTAGCTCCACGAGCGTATTGCTAGCGAACGCATCAAAGGCGTTCCAAGTTGCTACACTGCGTATCATTACGCCCATTAACTCGTTAGGTGGCACTTGTGGCCGCCCGTTCTCAAACATGCAGCAGTAGAACATTATGTACTCCGCGTCTTCTTCCATGTCCGTGCATATCGGGCAATTAGGTGAGCTATCGTGCCCGAACCTGTGCAGATACTTCCGAAAGCAGCAATGGCCAGTCAGAAGCTGGGTGAGGTAATAGTTTACTTCTCCGTGGCGTCTATCACCCTATACTCTTATGCTAGGGATAAGAACGAACGTCCATTTTCCTTTGGTCATTCTTTCCCACCTCGACTGCCACATCCTCAACGAGACCATCCGCTCCTCGCTTCGTATAACGCGTGAGGAGAGCACGTTGCGACGACGCCGTTCGTAAATTCGGCTCATTTCATCGGCCAGAACATCGACTGGCAGGGTGCCAGCTAGCGCAAATCTGCCTCCTGGCGCTAAGGCGATATACTGTCGCCAATTTTCGGAGTGTCGCCTTTACTGTCAGTGCGCCCGCCCATATTGGGCTCGCGTACAAAATGACTGAGGTCACCACCGTGGCTATGACCTTCCTCCTAGCTGTTTTCAGCCCACCCACATTTGGCATAATCCTTGCCAGTGCCGTCTGGATGCCTGCCGCTTTCCTCGCCACGTAGTCAATATGACGCCTGAAGTTGAGGCGGTGGTCAATTATGACTCCCAGATATTTGAGCGCGGGGACTGATTGCACTGTGTGATCCCCGATTCTTATCCTGCACGTCTCTGGCTTTTTCCGGCTACTCACAAGCACAACTTCAGTTTTGTGTTCAGCCAGCTCTAGGCCCACCTTGTTTAGCCATGCTTTGATGCGTATGATTGCCTCGGTAGCTTTCGCTTCTATGTCTGGAATTTTCTTTGCGATCACCACTATCGCTACGTCGTCGGCGAACCCAATACTTGTTGCGTTGGTGGGTAGCTGCAACTTCAGAACGTCGTCATACATGATATTCCACAAGAGAGGGCCAAGAACCGACCCTTATGAGACACCTGCTGATGTTTTATACAATTCTGTGCCGTTGTCGCTTTCATACACTAACGTACGGTTCGTTATGGTATCTAATATATACCTGGGAACTTGGGCTCTAATAAGAGCCTTACGAATAGCTCCCCAATCCACCGAGTTAAAGGCGTTTTTAACATCTAGCGTAATCAGGGCACAGTATTTCTTGATGCCACCTTTCCATCTGTCCCCGGCTATGGGGTCGGATGCCACCCTCCTGAAGCCGTGCTAGTTATTGGATAGAACGCCATTTTCTCCGGCTACTAGCAGAAGACGTTCGTATACTACTGCCTCCAGCAGTTTGCCCATCGTGTCCAGGAGACAGATAGGCTGTGTGCGTGTGTGCAGTTATGTGGCGGGAGCGGGCAAACGTGCGGCCGACGTTCCCCCATATATATACTACTAACGTTATATGGCCGTGGTTTGGTAATATAGTTGTGTATAATACATTACCACAATTCTTTCCAGGGTTTGAAAAGAGCAAATCGATCTCCAGACGTTGAATTTATTGCCACTCAGGCGAAAATTGGAAACAAACAGTTATAAGTAAGATGTCCCTATATTCCCCCAAACGCCGATGTTTCTATTTATAAGGAACATGCTGCCCTCATTTGTGACGTGGTTGAAACATCAAGACCTGCTGAAATGCTCATAGCGGTTAATTTACTATAAATCACTTAGTGTTACAGTGATAATTTACGCCGTATGGTTCCCACTTCAGCATCGAATAAAGCTATTATGGTTTTTAATGAATTAATTGGTCGAAATCTACTTCAATACATTCGTACTTCTAATTGTAATCGCACACTGCTAGATCTTTGCTTTGTCAATTTCCCGGAGATAGTTGTGAGTTGCCGCCCAACTATTAGTTTATCCAATGCTCTGTGTCATTGAACAATTTGCATTTCCTTTCATTAAAGGCGGAATGGCCCCTTCATTCACTCTAAAATGTCAAATGTGCTCTGTGTGTACTTGGTCAAATATGGAATACGATTTTAAAACGCCAATATTTTGCTGCTTTAATCTCAACTTTCACACATTATGCGGTAGTGTACATAACTTGTATGATTTGTATGCAAATTAAAAGTTTCGGAAATGATAAATAAACAAAATTTAATAGCATACTTCAAGGTGTCAAGCATCCTACATGCGAAACAAATCGTACAATTGGAGTGGTATCACCTTATGAATAATCCAATTTAGTGTAAGCAATGTGACTTCCGCTAGGCTAAACAAAATTGTAAATTTTCGATATGTAAACGGTAAAAAATAACAAGACAACAATTTAGTATAAAAGAAGGAGAAAATCCAATGATTCAATATTTATATGATCATTCCAAGCGACTTAATCGTTGTTTTTCCCTTTAATTAGTGACTGTTGCGATCAACCATCGTTGCAATAGAAATAATTAGCAGATAGAAGCTGAATGAGCAAAGAAAAGAAGTTATTAACATCCCCATAAACATTTTTTTTCAAGAATATCAAATATACGTATATAATATATGGCAATGCTCGATTTTTCTGCTGGGAATATGAAAATACTAATATCATCATTTTATAATGTATTCAATCTAGCTATTTCTACATCCGTCCCGATTAGACAGGCGCCCATTCGCAACAATTGCTTGCCATGGTCTAACAAAGTAGCTAAATACAACAGGAAAAATAAATTTTGCAAGAAATGTATAAAGATTGGTCTCTAGCCTACATACGAATATTTCTCTGCTGCAAGGAATAGATTGGATTACCTCAAGCAGCAAAGCTATTGCAGGTATCTCCTGTTGATATAATTCTCACTTCTTATTAATCGATTTCGATTCCGAACTTGATCACTGCAGAAAAGGATTTACAAGGTTTGGGCTGGCTAAAATATAGTTGCGCGTATCGTTCTGATGGCATTTCATCCTGCATCCTCAAATTATGCTTTGGCGAGCTACGTGGCTCTCAAAGATGTTTAACCAGCCTTTGAAATTAGGTGCCCTTCTTTCGTGTTACAAAAGTAGCTTCCTTATTCCACTTCACAAAAGTGGAAAAAAACATCTCGAGAGATCTAAAGAGGGCTTGCCAAGTTGAGCATTATACCTAAATTGTTCAAATTATTGCGCAGTAATTGGATTTCGCGCGATTAACAAGTCAGTATTCGTGGGTTCAAATCACAGTGCCGCAAAGTCTACTTAGATCGTAGCTTTAATGAGTGTTAGGTTGTAAAAGTATAACATTTACTGCTAGTGTACATTGCGGCCGCCTCCATCCGTCTTTCTCTTTCTACACTTCTGCTTTATTCTGCTATATAAAAAAATGTTTTCATTTCAACGCGGTTTTCTAAGAGGAAGTTCAACATTTACGAATCTTTTAGATATTACTTGTCACGTCTGCAAGGGATTCTCTATGGTTCTCGCTCGAAGGTCGTACACAAATTTTAGTAAAGTTTTTGCTCTAGTTGCCCGCAAAATTATTCCTTTTTAAATGTGAAGCGTCGTGCTTTTTTTCATACCTATTGAAATGGATAAGCTCTTATGGTCACAACACGGCATTCAGAGTACTGTTTTGATGAATTTCCCGTGCCGTTAGGTATCCCGCAAAGCAGCCACTGAGGGCCCTTTTTATTCATTTTATACATCAATGATCTCCCTTCGCTGTTGAAATCCATCACTCTGAATGTACGCAGATGATCTCAAACTTTTTTTTCTCTTTTTTTGGAATGGCATTCATATTAGCTTCAAACTGATTTAGATAACTTGTTGCGTAGTACTCGTTAACTTTTATGAAATTAAATCTAAATAAATGTTTCTTTCCCAAGAAGGAATTCATTGACTGCTAAGTGTTTCGTTGATTCACCAATGTTGGACAACCGAACCTAGATTCGTTTATGGATTTAGAGGTTCTATTCAAGTGAACATTTTCGGGCACTGACCTCACTTTAAATAAATTTAGGTCCGCGTTAGGTTTCATTAAACGGTGGTTGTAGTTTCAAGGCAGATTAAAGTTTACCTTTCCTAATCATGCCATTGAGTTAAGAGCGTCATTTAAGATAAAGCTTCGCTTCGTTTAGGGCAAAGAGCAAGAATTGCTTCTGAACTGGCTCAACATAAAACATGTAGCATGGAAACCACACAACAGAGGAATATTCGAGTACTGGCCTCGGTTAACTCATGTACAATCTTTTCGTACCATGCGCTCGTAAAACTTTTCGCGTCTTCGCTTCATTTATGTATGTAAATTAAAACCTAACCTTTGATCAATCACAATCCCCAAGTCAATGAACGATTCTGCATTTGCTAATTTTTACGAATCAATAAAATATTATAATAATAACGTATTCCTCCTTAAGAATGAGAGGTTCTTACTTTTTTTAAAGTTAAATTCCATAACATTAAATAAGCCACATACAGCCAAATCGTTTGAATTGGATTGGAGGCTGTATAAGTGCGTGCATAGTTGAGCTTAGTCACTGATGAAATATCATTAATATACAGAATAAATACAAAGGCTCCTCAGTAGCTGACTTAAAGGACTTGTGACGCCACAGGAAATTCGTCAGATAGGAGGATATCCATTTCAATAAACATGAGAAGAAACCGGATTACTGAAATTTAAAGAGCAATACCTTGTGATATATTTTATCACTAGCCTCATTAAAACCAATACGTGCTACTTCCGTTTGAAAGGCGTATGAGAATGGTTTGAATACACAGAAAGTAAATTCTTAAAGGTTCTTTACGGTTCATCTCCTCTGCTGGGCATGCTGCAACGGAGGGATACAAATTTGGATAGTAAAAGCTAGTTGTTTAGTTACGATCGGTTCCAAAACTTTCGCTACAAACCAAAGTTGACAATGGCTCCGTAGTTCTCAGCAAGACTTCTGCCTTTGTGCAGTGGGATAAGAAAATCACTTTATCCACAAAATGGAAAAACACCAGTTCTCAGAGAGAAAATAAAAATATTTAAAATTGCACCGCACTTCAGGACGGAATTAAGCTTACAAAAATGGCTAGGATTAATACAAAGTGATGCTTTTACCTTGTGTGCATATATACAATACATTAATGACTCCTGTAGTTAAATCTGCATTTAGCCAGAGAGTGTTTGACATACACGCTTCAAATACATTTTGAAAACTTTGTTTTTTCATTTCTACATTAGTCAAGTTCTCCAATAAATTAAAATTGGCGGGTGATTTGCGCAACTGGAATAACTGCATTTATTGTATTATAGAATAGTAGGCTATCTATGTTCCCAACAATGACATCAAGCCTAAGGGTAGCTACCCAAATTTTGCGGAGTAAGGTAGGTGCCTTTGTTGGAAGCATATTTTGGACTTGAAGGAAAGACATTTAACCTGTCAGTATAATATATCGAGCCATCACAATGCGAGAGTTATCATGGCAAGAATACGCTAATTGGTCTATGATACGAATCTCCAGGTAAACTAAAATATGGACAATAATTAACAAACGTTTTCGTGAAATTTGCAAAACATATATCTACAATTCTCTCATTAGAGTTTGCAACTTTATTGTATTAAAGAAGGCTCTCTGCATTTGCATATAAAAACCAGTAATGAACAAACGCTTATTACCAATTTTTAATTCAAGGGCCACGAGCTCAACATCCGAAGGAGTCGAAATTTCAAGCAAATAAGACGGAAATACTGCGATAATGGAAATTAAGACATCATCCCCAACTCAGTCTACTCCATCCCCTCCAAAAACGCGACACCTATTCGCAAAAATTTCAAACGACTTTAGATCCGGTTTCAGCGAGTTTCAAAATTGTGGATTTTGGATTAAAGAGAAAATAGACTGCAAGTCTCTCCTTATATGTATGGTATATATTACCAGATATTACATTGTATATGTATGTGGTTGTAGATGTAGACACTTTCTCATAACTCCCCACCTGTGGACAGATGCAAATAGTATCTTTTCGTGACTACCTCAGCGTCTTTGCGCTAAGGCTTTCCATTGCAATGCAAAATTGTAGTGTACCTTATGTTGGGTACACTACATCCTCATCTTCTTAAAAAATCGGTTATGTATATTAAGCAAGAACCATTTTCTGTAATATATAAAGATTTATAAGTGTACGATCAATGTTGAACTACTATAGGTATGTATAGTATGTAAAGTTTATTATGTTCTACTTATAATGATAATGTTGAATGCATACATAATATTAGTAATAACACGCTTTTATTAAATTTTTATATATAGCTTAGTTAAATCTACTGTTGCATTAGGGTATTCTCTTTCTAATACTCTATATGGATCTTCGTAGGGTGTTTGTTTCCTAAATGTTTATGCATTTTTTTGAACAGAAGTCTTTACTCCGTGCTTCATTATTTCATCACTAGGCATACAACGTAATTTTCCAAATATTAGTTCATATGATATATACTGTTTTCCTATGCATGGTGATGTTTTATAAGCAGTTGTGTAATACAGGTCCTATCCGTCGTTTTCAACAAATGCTAAGAAATACTCATTAAGTACCCAATAATTTCTTTCTATTGTTCCTAACGTTTTATTATGGAAGGGAGTGGGAAAGTTTGTTCTATTTTCCGTAATTTGCAAATTTCTTTCATTAGTTCGTTTGTAAATTCGGAACCTTATCGGATTTCGAAAGTTTAAATTGTCCATATTTTAATATGACTCCTTCAACTGAAGTGTTTGCTATTAACTTTGCAATTTTGTTTTCTATCGAATAAGTATATACTTTGTTTATTCACATTGTATAGTTAATATGCATCCATATTGGAAGATTTTATTGTGCATACAATATCTACACAAAATGTTCTTTTAGATGCTTTTTCTGTTTGCATATTTGATATGTGGTGCTCTTTCTCACAAAATTTTTGATCATTTTGAACACATTTCGCCATATATATTCTTGATTTAATTTTTCGTTACTCTAAAATATCCTGAATATGGGCAGTTAAGATAACCTTTTTCAATTTTAATTGTTTTTCCTTGTTTTCTATTCTCTATCCTTCTCTATATAATAATGTTCTGTCTTTCTCATGGTTATTTACGGATTTGGTTGCATATGCTATGGATCTTGCCCTATTTTTCCTTATGACATTACTCCTCCGAGTGCATAATTTGAAGCTTCTGTAGCTAGTGTAATTTTGTCGTTACAAATTTCTTCGTTTACTTTTCTAAAATCTACTACTAATCTCCATTTGCTCATGTTTGACTGATTTTACTTAGGGTCTAGCGATGAGCGGGAAAGACTGATCAAAGACTCCTTTCTGTTTAAGAACTTCTCCAATTTGGGTGTGTATTTTATTAATTTATGAGGCCGGAAATTTATGTTATTGTTTACGTACTTTCGAGTTTTTATAAGTTTTCTATTTTGGGTTTTATTCAAAGTGTCGAGTTTCAAATATTCTAATAGCGTGTGAAAACGATAAGAATTATTTTTTCTTTGTATGTTTGTGTTGTGTATGAATCTCTAGTTATTGAATTGTTCTGTGTTGATGTGTAGATGTTTTATTGCGGTTCCTTTTTCGAATGTCTTTGGAATTTTTATGTGTTTGTTGCCTTCTTTTGGGATGATACTATGAGCTATGAACATTCCTCTTTCTATTTCTGCATTTAATACTATCAGGTCCTTTTGCGTAGGTGCATCTATAGAGGCGTTATTACTTCAAATCTGGGAGATAAGTGTATGCAGGTCTTATTGAGTATTTGGTCATATGTGGGTAAGATAACCTATTCATCTTTAGTATTTATGTCTAAGGGGAATACTTCGTAATTCACATTGGAAGTATGTTTGTGTAGGAAGTTTCTTCCAATTATACTTATTGGCAAATTTTGATCGACCAATCAGGTTGGCAAGATTATTTGCTTTGTGTTATAAATTTTTGGGATTTTCGAAAGTTCGGTTCGAAGTCCATGTACTTTATGGAAGTAGAATCAATCAGAATCAAATAATATATATTAAATTGTTTATTTATGTGGTTATAGACACCACACATCGGTAATAGACCGGTTTTATACGTTGTAGAAACCGCGACTAATTCGTTTACAATGACCATTGAGCAGAATGATGATGTCTATTTAAGGTTTTGGGCTTTGATACCCTTTTATTGTTTCCAATATTAAGAGGAAAGGGCTAGAAGAGGTTTCTTATTTTTCTCTCTTGAAGATTTGCACGAGTCAGGTCACGGGGAGGTGATATTTTGCCAGCGTCTGCATAATTAACACGCGATAACTTGCACAGCCAATTAACGTGACCGTTTTTATTGACTTCGGAAATTTCTATAATTATCGTGTTTTGATTAACATAGCGGCGAACAGCGCATTTGCCGACATAAGGTCAACCAGCTACATAGAGATAGAAATTGCGCGATGGAAAGGAGCAGGGGTAGGAACATGAATTTTAAAAATATCTGGAGGGGAAGGATCATAAGTACAGCACAAGTAAGTCTCTTCCCATTCCGACAATTTTTCGAGTAATTCAAATAGCTACATTTATTGAACATAGTCTTATCATATCTCATAGTTCTCGATTCCGCATAGACAGTGATATTAGCTCCTTATCAATCTCCGACGGGCTTCTGCTTGTGTGGATGAAGAGACGATAAAATTTTCCCATTTCCTGCAGTCAGGGCATAACCAAGTTTAGGCTTTTGTGGGATCCAAAAGCGCGGCAATCTGTGCAACTAACAAGTTACAACATAAATACGCCTGCACAAATGTTGGCACTCAAGCTCACAATACACGAAACCACATAATGTATGCGCGAAAAGTTGAAAAGCGAGCTAGTAATACACAATCATAGGACAACCGGGAAGAGCCGCAATAAAATCAGACCATACAAAACAAAAAGCTAAATAACAATAAAACTCATAATAATAAGTAGGGACACCAATTATAACACTACTATTAAAATTATATCTTATAATAAATAAATGTGAACTAATTATAAATACTCTTATAAAATAACAAAAAGCTAAACAAAATAAAGAAAAATAAAAGCAAAATTCATGTATAAATAATTATTGTAAGCATGCAGAAACTTGGCAACCAATTATAGTGAACTTACTTAGTCTTACCTACGAAACATACGAAGCTTTGACGATTAAGAATTAGTTTAAATATGACACAGGTAGAGCTCGCTTATTGTAGAGAATAGCTTTTTTTATTTTTTTTGTTATTTTTATTTCTTTATTTATTTATTTATTTTACTTCTACTTATACATTGAACTCGACTAAACAAATAACATTCGAGTTCAATTGACTCTTAAAGCAAAACTTATATTAATCAATAGTGAAACTTAATATAAGTACTGTGAGGCCGTTTCGGCCCTTTCCTCTGGCTGGGGCACCTCAGCGGCCCAGGGAAGGAAAGCACACACAAGGAAATTTCTATTTATGCAAGGACTTAGTTCTTGGTTTTATTTAGTTCAAACATTTGCTTACACTCGGTGAATTTTAATAATAATAGGATATAATGATCGAACCACACTATCGCGGCAGTTATTAATTTCGACTTCGACTTATCGGCTCCAGAGCTCGTGAGAGACTCCTCAAATTAACTTTCTCTAACCTACTCGTAGCCTCTTCTCCTTCTTCCCCTACGCTATTACTTATTCTATTCCTAATCTATTCCTAAACTACTCTTTATTCTATTACTAATCTACTCCTAAACTATCCCTAAGCTATTACTTATTCTATATCTTAAGCTATTCTTATTCTAGCACTTCCCCACCCCAGAGACGGAGAGTCCGTGAGGCCAAAACGAGGGTACGACTTTGGGTCCTCACAGTACAATAAAACAAATAAGAAGGAAAAAAAGAAAAAAGCATGCACACAACTAGCATAGAGCCATACTTACAACCGGTACAGGACCAAATTGCAAATGAACCCCTAAGCCATCGCAAACATGCATAAGCTTGGCAACCGATAATAGTTAACATCAATTAAATTTGTGAATCATAATGATTGTTTATTGTTGAAAGGTAGTTCAGGTACGACGTGGGTAAATCACGTTAAGCAATGTTGCTTTAATGGACTTTAAAGAGTCTGATAATGACAATAAGTGATAAACGTCATTTAGGTTTCTGCAAAAAACTCTGAGCGGGTTAAACAGCTCATAATTATATTTACATTGACTAAGCTTCATCAACATAAAGTGGGTAAAGAAGCGGTTAGGGACATTAAAGCTTATCTCACCAAGTAATGCAGGTGAGTCAATAGTACCATATATTACTTTAATTACGAAGGAAACGCCAAGAATAAATCTACTTTTCTCAACAGACGGTAAGGACAACAGAAGCAACCCATTTTCATAGGGACCCAACCCAAATTCCACAGGGCAAACAGCAAGAATTGCTTTTGAACTGATTCAATCTACATAGCACCTATATGAAGGAGTCCACAACAGAGGAGGACACAACAGAGGCATGCTCGAGTATAGGTCTAATCAAACATATGTACAGCCTTTTCGAAATGTAAGGATCATTAAGCTCTTTGGACCACCTTTTTATAAAACCAAGCGCAGACCTAGCTTTACTTAACGAGAGCTCAATATGCAGGATAAAACGTAACCTATGGTCAAATAGAGCGCCTAAATCTGTGATCGAATCGAAGTCCTCCAACTTATGCGAATGTATCAAATACTGAGTAATGAATGACTTTCTTCTTGAGAAAGAAAGCTTCTTACACTTGTTTACATTTAGTTTCAGAAGATTCAAAGAGCACCATGCAGCCAAATTATTCAAGTCACCTTGAAGCTGATGTGATTGCGATTCTACAGAGAAGGAAGAAAACAGTTTCACATGATCAGCGTACATTGAGATCTGGCTGGAATTAATCACCGATGGGATATCATTAATGTATAAACTAAATAAAATGGGACCTAAGTGGGGAATTCATCCGAGGTTTTGAAGTTATACAAAACCCTGAATGATCTATTGTGCAGGAAAGAGCTTATCAATTTCACTAAATAGAAAGGGAAACCAGAGGCTTGGAATTTAAAGATAAGTAAGTTATCGTTAACCATATCAAACGCTCTGCTTAAATCAGTGTATATAACATCAGTGCGAGAGCCACTAGAAAAAGCCTTGAAAACATGACAAGTCAACTCTAACAAATTGGTTACCGCCCTTTCCGAAAGCCATGCTGGTGTGGAGGAATATTCGAATTAATGGCAAAGGCCAAATGCTGAGTCACAATTTGTTCGAACAACTTAGGCAAGACACTCAACTTGACTATGCCTCTGTAGTTCTCAACAAGTTGTCTACTTTCACTTTTGTGAATAGGAATAAGGAAACTACTCTTCCAAAACGAAGGGAAAACACCTAAATTCAAGGACTGGTTAAAAATTTTTGAGATAACACCACATAACTCAACAGCGCAATATTTAAGTGCACATCAGGTCCAGGCGCACAACTGTAATTTAGAGAACTCAACCCTTTAAAAACGTCATCTTCAGAAATAACCAAATTAGGTATTGAAACAAAGTTAGTTATGGGATATGGATTGCAGATAAATCGAAATTAGCAGTCGAAAAATTTCGTCGGAAATACTCAGCAAACAGATTTGAGATTTCAAAATCACCCGAGGAAGCAGAGCCATTAAAAGAAACATGCGACGAATGTCTGAAATTTTTCTTTCTGAATTAATAAATTTAAAAAAGGATTTAGGATTAGCAAACAGAAAGGATTAAATGAACTGAAGGTATCTGCAATAATATTGGTGGTTGGGGGAGTTAAATGTATGCCTTGCGGTTGAGTAAGCGAAATAGTCTGAAGAAGAGCCCCTTTTGGAAAATTTTTTGAAAAGCTTGTTTTTCCTATTCTTATAATATCTAATTGTCTTATTAAACACCGGGGGACACCTGCTTCGAGGTCGGCACTGCTTGATCGGAACAGATACAACAATAGCTGAATTTAATGTATTGTAGAACGATGGCAATAAGCTTTCAATACATCCGGTTGAGAAATCAAGCCTCATATGTGAAAGTTGATTTCACTTTAATTTTATGAGAATCATAATATTTGTTTGAAAAAGTTTGATTTGGCACATTAAGGCAGTTCAAGGAACCATCATTCTGGTGATGAAAGGAAATGCACATCGATAGATGATAAGGATCCTCAGGTAAACTGAAAGGTGGACGACGGTTTACGTATCTCAGGAAAATTGCCAAACCACAGATCAAGCAGTCTACCATTACAATTAGGGGTACAGTTATATTGAATTAAATCATGATCAAATAATTCATTGAAAAACACAACAGCCCTATCAGATGTTGAAGTACCAATCAAACAGCCCGAATTATCACTGTTACACCAAGAGACTTGAGGCAAGTTGAAGTCACCCAATGTAACGGGCAAATCGGTGGGTCTAGACCGCTTAGCCACTTCACAAATGAGGGTAGCCTGTTTCTTATATATGGATATATCAGAATTTAGGGGAATGTAAGAGTAGGTTATAAATAGCGGTTTATTAGGCATTTTCGCTGGAATGGCGATAAATTCAACGTCAGGAGATGTGGCAAATTCTATTGAATTGGACGGGACTGACGCAGATATGGCAATGAATACCACCATCAATGCGATTCAGTCAATCATTTCTAAAGACTTGGAAAGAATTACGAAAAATTCCGACGAATGAAGATCGGCTTTTAGCCAAGCTTCGGTGAAGACCAAACAGAAAAACTCCGTGCTTACTGAATTTAGGAAAGTAGAACGAATTTTTGAATTTAGGCCCCTAACATTTTGATAAATGATAATGGGCCTGAAGAAACATTTAGTTTTTTGAAGGCGACAAGACTAATGCTTTGGTATTACGGGGACGATTTCGATGAATAAATTCCTTAAATAAGGATCCAACTGGCCATAACGGTTTATTTAACAACATATCACTGTTTTCAGTCGGAACTAATATTTTAAAAGAAGAGATTGCTCTCGATTCAGAAGGAGCCACTTTGAAAATGCTAACACGCTTTAAGTTGATTGAGGGGACTTACGCCACCAGAGAACTTTTTATGTTATCCACCGATGTTTCAGGTGCCAGTCTTAACACAAATATTGCTTTTCTGGGAGGAACTGCCGTCAAGCAAATGTCTAACTAGGAACAAGAGGGTTCACGACTGGGGAGTTCAGAGTTGGGGAGAATATAGATGGGGTTATCGCCCTTGCATATGCAGTTTGCGCGACTTGCCCAGCCTGGTGACCAGCGTTCACATTCGAACGGCCAGGGGGAGAGGATGATTTATATTGCTCTTTATTAGTTTTAGGCGAAGACGCCTTAGTTGAGCGAGCGATACCACTAGGAGGTGATACTCTTGCAACTCCAGCATAGCTTAAACCAGAAGGACTTCCCGGCTTATTTGTAGCTTTTTTGTTGCAGACCGACTCAACCATATCAGGAACGCTAACGTTCTTTGAGGACATTATGGAAGCACTAACTTGCACCAACGAATCGGATTTAGGAGGAAGTACAGGTGGCGCACCACATGCTACACTACCAATAGTGATTTTACTAGATTGGGAAGAAGATGAGTGCTCAATAAAACGACTCTCATCAAAACTTGTCTTAATTATTTCAAACTTCTCCCACAAGGAGCCGAGATTTTTGCTCAAATCAGAGAAACTATTTCTCGTCTCCTTAAACAATTTGTAGAAATCTATGTCCCGCTTCCTAAAGTCAGGACATGGCCATCTTAAGCCTTTAGAAGGGTCAGCGACTGCGTGAGCAGCACGGCCGAGGATACCGGCACACTTTGCATGACCAAAGCGCTCGCAGAGCCAACAAGAAACGAATCTATCCGATTCCGGGCCTGTTTTTGGGCGACATGTCGTATATAAGCACTCCATGTCAAGTCAAAACAACAACAAAAATATAGGACTGAATTATTAGGGCAAAAAAAGAACAAATTCAAAAGGATCCACAACACTAAATTTATCTACAAATTTTAGAAAACTTCTCCGTTACGTTGGCACAGTAACAAGAGAGCAAAAGAACAAGAGAAAGCAAAGCCAAACTGCAAGCACCAAAAAAAAAAAAGAAAACAAAATCACAAAAATTATCTCCAAGAGGAAAGCTGTTATCACCAAAAACACAAACACGAAAAAGACTTATTCCCGAGTGTACAAGCGCTGATCGCAAGAACCAAAATTAAAATCAAAATCACGAGAAAATTTCAATAAAATTAATGTAATTCATTCACTCTTACACTCTTAACACTTTTATATTTATACAAATATTTAGTCTTTAAACGCGTTTAAAGCAATAAGAACAATTTAAGTAATAAAAACAGTCAAAATCGTACGGTCGCATGCGCGTCAGTTGCCAAACTGATAGGGTAAAGAGTTAGATATTGATATTAAGTTATAGATATTATTTAGATTTTTGCAAAACTACGCAGTCTATTAGTTTAAGGAAGCAACCGAAGGACCGCGTCTCAATCCGAATTCCTCAGGGAAAAAGGCATAAATTTCTTTTGAAGCGGCATCATCCTATTTATATTAGGCCTGTTACACACTATCCATCTAGGTCTTCAATGTTGAAATTAAAGAAGATGTTCGAAATGATTCTTTTTATTTAAAAATTTATGTAAGCGACCATGTAATTTAAGTAAACACACCGCACAGATTGCACTGGGTTTCATACTTATGTTCGGCAAGCGGCATGTGGGGTTGATCAACTAATTACCGCAATGATTACTAAATCATTGAATTTAATACGCCAACACATTTGATTTTTTTAAAAAGTTGTTTAGAAATTTTAAAAATTCTTTAATTTTCCCACTCAAAATGCTTATCGCGTGAAAAACATTATAAGAGAGATATTCACATTTACGATGCAAAAATGGATATGTGCGATGATAAATCGGTTGAAATAAGCTACATAAGGCACAATTTTTGGAACTTGTTTATTATAAGTCGGATAGGTGAATTGTACTAATTCTCCATTAGTGTGCATTATCCCTTTCATGTCAATAAAGGGATTAAGAACACTAAGTTTGCTGTCATTCGACAGCGATATTTTTTGAGGTAACATTTCATATTCCGAAAAGTAATTTCTTTGGCGCAGCACAATTAAACGATTGAAATAGCATATCTATAAGACTTTGACATAGAATAATTACACGGTTGTGTGGATATATGGCATCAATATATCTATAGACAGACATTACTTTTAAATTCCGGGAGAGGTTAGAGTAGTGTTGGAAGATTTCTTCTATTTTTTATGTGCTATGAAATATTAGTGTACTTGTTTATATTCATCTTGAATTAAAATAGCGTTCGTGCATCAAGACCAATCTGATAGCGGCTATCTGAGAAATTAGTGGCCATGCGGCAGGGTTATCTCTCGGGCTGATATTTTTTTTTTAGAATGTTCATTTATTTGTTGAATTTTATATCTAATTTAATCCTAGTGATGACTGCCACCGCGAAACATCTTACTTCAGATCATCTTTTAATTTGTTGAGTCTGTAGTGGTTAAGGGCTTTTAACGACCACATTTCTTTTTTGAGCGAAGACGGCGACCACGAGCATTGGAATGGCTTAGAACTTTAGTAACATATCTACTGACTTTTTTCTTCATTTCGTCTGTTATGATAGAAACATTGGAATTTCTATGCATATATGAATTAGTTACAAACCACGGAACACCTGTTATTGTACGCAAGATCTTTGACACTCTTCTTTATAGGAAAAACAAGCTGTGCCCCATCATTGAATTCCGTTGGATCATGTTGGCTAAATAGTAACATTGCAAAGATCTACTTTGAATTTGATAGCCACCATAATTCGTTCGTTTTCTATTTTCTTTCGGTTAACCTCGTAGTTATATACTCAATCCATGTGAGGCGCCGAGTTTGGTGGGTCAGGGGGTACTTGACGTGGGTTTTTTGGGGCATTACAGCAGTATGCGTACTTATTGCAGCGTACGTTTCCTTTCTAAGCGTGTACATAAAATGGTAATTTACTATTTAAAAATCCTTCGTGGCATACTTGGTTAAGTCTCCTAAACAAATCAGTAAAACGTGATTAACAGTACTCTTTTTCCAAACGCTTTACGTACGAGGGCTACAATGCGATGGACTTATTGAATGGTGCGATGAAATTGCTTAAGCTCCAATTGATTTTGTGAAATTATAGCATGTGCATTGATATAGGGGGAACGTTATTCAGTAACATCCTTTCAAAAGGTTTGCAGCTAAGGGGCAATAAGCTTATGCTACTAGTGTGGCTTTTTTCCTGGTTTAGGTGCCATAATAGTTATAGATTTTGTTCAATATGATGGAATGTATCCAGTACGGAAGATGGCATCAAAGATGTATAACAAGATTTTCAGAGCACATTGCGGTAATTCGATAATCATTTTCGCCGTGATGTTGTCTACGTTAGGAGCTTTATATAGCCTTTAGCCCATAATAACTTGTATTAGTTGCGGTAGAATTGTGCGAATTGCAGTTTACATACACGCCGGGTAGGGACGTTTTATTTCTAAAATTCTGTTTTCTTTCACTACGAAACTATATTCACTAATAACCTTTGAATCCATTATCTCGTTTTGGATTGTGTTTACTCATGTTGATTGTTCGGGTATAGGCAAATTATACGTCATTGAAATCTTTTGCGCTGGCGTTTTCGAAGTTAGGAAGTTGGGGAGTTGGATTGAAAATACGATTGCTAAATGGTTTGCAAATGCTTAGCTTTTAACACCCCACTGCACTCTGACAAACGTTGCTTCCACAGTGGTGACCTAAATTTTTGCCATTGTTTTCAGGGTAAATGTTTTTCTTGTACCGGATATGTTTTCCATAACGTTAGGATAGTTATAATTTCACCAATACGCTGCTTACTTTCAAATTTTACTGTTGGCAATTCAACTATTTTTCGCAAACCTTCCACTGCAGCGTCAATGTATTGTGCGCGTTTCAAAAAAATATGAACTGGTATATGTGAATTTATTTATTTTCCTCGTTATTTCTCTACATAGTTGCATTCCCTTGGAGAAGGTAAGTCTGCAACCACAGTGTGTGTTTGACGTTAAAATTGATATATAAATTTCGCACCTATAGTTTAGAAATATTCGTGAAATTGATCTGTTGTGATAAAAAACGTGGCTGTAGTGCACTGCGAAGTTGTTATGTTTAGACTGAACCCCGTAAGGCAGATAGTTATGGATTTTTTGAGTAGCTCTGCATTGAATAATGTTTGATATTATTTTTTAAAATATTGCTAGAACCACCGCAAGCTCGTACTCTAGGACATTGTGTGCAATATATTATACTATTTATCAATTTGAATTCGTTTTCATTTGTATGGGTGGCATTATTGAGACTTCTGGGGATTTTAAACTTACCGAGAGTTTGGATTTTATGGTTTACATGTATATAATGGGTTGAAAAAAATTGTAACACTTTGTACTAATTAATTTGCTTTAGAGCAGAGCGGCTTGGGCCTCTTTGGGAATTCTTTACGCATGGCACCTAATTTAATGTATTTCAACATTGGCGAACCTCGCAATTTTTCGATAAAGTAAATAGCGTGGGTTGTATATTGCATAAATTTGTTGGAAGGGTGGTGTTTTGAATTTGTTAAGTATATTGTGTGCGTATTTTCTTCAAACCTTTCATTTTGTAGCGTTTACTTTATTTCATCTGTGGCGACGCTACTTTCTAATCTTTCGACTATAATGAGTAGTCTTTTGTACTTCTGACCTGGTACATATAATATTTAATTTTGACAGAAGTATCAGTTGCGAATAATATGTTTCCGTATAAACTTGAATTTTTTTTTGGCGATGTTTCCTGTAAGTATTCCTACTACGAGGAAGTTCTTTTAACGAGCTTTCTGAGATAGCTCGTCAACGAGCATATTTGACATTTTCTCTTTTAGGAAAATTGATGGTGGTTTATGTTCCTTTGTTGCCTCACTTTCGAGTCAACTTCATCTTCTGGTAATGGTTGTTTGTGAAAGTTCGGTTTAGATTTAATAACTTTAGCAGCAATGCTTGGCTGTGCTTTTTTAATGAATCCATATAGGTCGAGTCCGATTTGTATTTTTCTACTCCTGCAGTGAGTGAGGAGCCGAAGTTCATTTCAATTCTATATTGTCCCGCGATATCGTTTCTAAAAGTTGTTAAGGTTAAACTCTATAGCATCGTTTCTGCTTTTGCAGCCAAAAGAAGACGATTATTGAATGTGTCCATGATCGTGGAGACTACTAAAGCAGATTTAATTCCAATCTCAAAGAATTTATCAATTTGATCATGAGTTCGGAGCGGCATAAAATAACGATATAAATTTTAATGCCGATACTTTCGTCTTAGCCGTTAACAAATGGGTACAAATGTTTCTGAATTCGTCGTCCGAACGTACATAGAAAGTAGCTGCGTGTGCTTTTTTCGAAACATCGCGAAAACTATAAAACTACACTGTAAAGACTTAGTGCAGACCATCATCAATAAAAACGTGTCAACTGGAGGGCTTAATTGGTTCATTACCTTATCCCAATCAGTATTATGTTGCCAGATACTCTGTATAATAATTTTTGCCAAAAATGTTGTGTATTTTTTGGAGAGCTCACCTCTTCGTGATGCTAGTTTTACTAGGAATATTAGGGAGTGTGGTATGACAATTGTGTTAAGCGACATTTCAATCGAGATCTAGTATTTTCATCTTACTATTGAACACATAACCAAAGGGACACCATCTTGATCTAGTATTAGAGGCGTTAAAAACTGCGCCCAATTTAGTACAAGCACTTTATGTTTTAGATAATCCATGATGGGGCAGAAAATAGAGGGACTTGCAATAAAATTTCAATCGGGCTATTGTCCCATTACATTCTGTTATTTCAGTTTTAGTGGTTTTTGTGGTTAGCGACAGTTCAGTTTGCAGTTTATGGAAAACAAAACTAGCCTCTGACCCAAAGTCCACAAGGCTTCTAGCTGTGTATAGTGCCTTATGCTCTAAAACATCAACCAAAGCAGTGCGGAAGAATAATAATTCCTTTTTGGTAACTTAGCACTAAAATTTCGCTCAGCGGAGGCGGCAGGAGTTGTTGATGGTTGCGCTCAAAGTTTTATGAAGATTACTAATATTAGCAGGTGGAGGATAATGCATTTGGTTTTCAATGCCGTTATTATGGTCATGGAATTATTACCGTCTTGATTAGTCTCTAACGTGGAAGATTGCGATTTTTGCTTCCATAATATTTTAGGTCGTAAATGCTGGTTAAGCAGGTTATGCCAAACTGATTTCGTTTTACGATACCGATTCGTTTCTCCACCGTCATCCTAAGAAAAGTCAAACATAAGCTAAGGGGTGTACTTGTCTGTATTGTTAAGCTTTTTTTGTAAAGTTTTTTATAAGATTTTGTAAGTGATGTCGATTTGCGATTGAAACTGGTAGAGTCCCAATGTTAAAGATAATAACAGATAGAAAAAGGATAATGGTAGCAATTGGAAATCGTAATACTAAATATAACGAATTAGAGTTCCAACAATCTATATATATGTATATTTTACGTAGATATAAAATTAAATAAAAATGACAACATAATGCCATAGAGGTTAACAATAACGAAAATGTAATTATATTTGTTTTAAAATTAGCCGTCAGAATACGTACGATGAGAGCCGTTCAGTATTCCACTCAACCAAAGAGAAACGCTTTTTAAACTTAGTCCACTGCCCAAACACAATAGTTTATCTTAGTATTTTGCGCTACTAATGAATACATTATGATGGGTTTAGCCCATTTTCTGTTGCTGGGGTACGCTCAGCGTCAGCAGGTTCCAACTCAAAAGAATTTTTTGCTTTTCCTCTTACATTTGAAAGAGGGCTATATTGTTGGTTTTACTCATTTACATTTATTTCATTTTATTTCAATTACGATCGCATTATACACCGCTACTCGGAGAATTGCAATTGTTTCTGCTTGCAATTTATTTTCAATTGTATTCAATTCGCTTACAACTCGATCAGTAGAACTTTTACTTCTCTCTTGTATAGACAAACATAAGTCTTGCGTAGACTAAACTTAACTCTTGCGTAGGCTAAGCTTAAGTAGCTCTACTTTCGTAAGACAACTTCACTTCAACTTCAACTTAAACCAATTGGTCTCCGCTTGTTCTTACTACCTTGCTCGACCGGCCCGGTCTGGCCCTCGACACGGACTATTTGGAGCCAGCTCTTTTACGGTCCCCCGTCAAGGGTGCCTTTTGGGGCTCGCCTATCTCCCATCGTTTTTCTAGTTCTTTACTTAATCCTAATTCTTAAACTAACTTAGCCTAGCAGTCCCTCCTCCGGAAAGAAGAACCTGCGAGGTAAAAACGAGGGACGACTTTGGCTCCTCGCAACATATTAAAATATAGTAAAAAGCAAACAAAACATTATTCCAGCAAACAAGAAAATTAAATAATTTCGGAAACTCAAAAAACATAGCGTCATTAATGCTGGGTTTTTCTAAGTTAAAGACACAGTTTGCCTAAAACAGCGAAACGCAAAGGAGAAAATGCTACTTTCAATCTGAGAGAACTAGTCATTTTGCAATTTAAGAGGAGTGAAACATAGAAAGAAGTCGGGGATATCGTCAGTATAAAAATAAATAAAGTGGGAAATACTATTCGCCGATAGAGAAATTAAGGAAGAATCCATTTATTTAGCAAACTGGCACACCAAAGGAACGAATCGATACAATGGAACAGGCAATTGTGCGTAAAAATAAAAGAAAATTCCCGAATAAGTTTACTTAAATTGCTGGATAGGTTACCACGGAATACGGAAACGAAGTATCAGCATCCACAATAAAGAAAACTCTTAACGTAAAGGGGTATAACGGCCGCGTTGCTCGCCGTAAGCCTTGAGTACAAGAACGTAGAAGGAAACTAAGACTAGAAATTGCCAGAGAAAATGTTTTTAAGCCCATTTCTTCGTCGAATGACGTTATACGTGCCTCTGAGAGCAACTATAACGTTTTTGGATCCGACGAATGAGTAAAGGTATGGCGTAAAGTAAACGAAGAACAGCGACCAGAAAGTTTGACGTGTACGGTGAAACATGGCAATGATGATGTTATGGTTTAAGGATGCGTTGGAGCCAATGTAGTCGGAACATTGGTGTTTATACATAGCATTCTAAATAAGTTATTTAAGGATATTGAGGGAAAATTTGAAAAAAAGTGCGGAGGAACTTGGTATTTTCAAAGCACTCAAATTCTACCACGATAATGACCACAAGCACAAGTCCCATTTAATTCAAAAATAGCTATTATATAAATGCTCGGAAGTGCTTCACTTTCCTTCCCAATCATTAGGCATGAACCCCTTCTAAAATATGTGAAATGAATTAGAACGCCATGTGCGGCCCAATCTCTTCTGCTAGAGATCTGAAAAACAGACTACAAGAACAACGATATAAGACCCATGTTTCCAACACAAGAAATGTTATACGAAATATGCCAAAATTTTTCAATGACGTTATTGCGCAAAAAGAGTACCGCATCAAATATTAATTTTTATGAATATGATGTTTTTTTCTACATATCATTCCAAACATTAGAAATTTCCAACATTATTGACGCTATATTTTCTGAATTCCTAAAGCTATTTAATTTTATTGTTTGCTAGAATAATAATTTCTTTATTTTTTTATTATGCTTTAATATGTATTCACTAGTAGCACAAAATAGTAGAATAACCTTTTATGTTTGGACTAGACTATATTAAACAAGTGTTTATTTGTTATCGAACGGAATACCCAATATTAACGACTGTCACTATATATATATACATAACAATGAAATGAAATAATGCAAATGTAGTAATATAATATTACAAAACCTAATATGATATGAAATAGTAATAATATAATATGACATTGGTAAATACGCTTAGTTACTAAATGCTAAATATAATAATATCTGTATATGGTACATTTACATATATATACATACACATATCAAATGAAATGTTTTGTCGTTAGGTATGTCATTCTTATAGAAGTATTTTTCTCCCAAAATTTAGCAAGCATTCCTATACCTGACATACCTATGACATAACATGAATGTAAACAAGTTAATTCGTAAACATAACGGTTGTTAGCGTGATATAAGAGTGTTCTCAAAATAAACCGCTAATACATGGTATGCAAAGTCGAAGAATTTGTAGGCATATTGCATATAAACAGTGTGTCTACGAATAGTGTATATGTTTGTACAAATAGGGGTTGTTTACCATATTGCTTTGCTAATAAGCACAATAAGAAAATAAGTGGAATAAGTTATAGAGACGGACATAAAATCCATTTATATGTTGATCATTGAATAATAGTGGCAATATGAAGTATTATATACGAATATGTGTATAAATAACACAATAATACAAAATATATGGGAACAACAAAACGAGATGTCGTCGAATTTGCACATCGTACTTGTGTTCCTTATACATGTAGAAGTTATTATGTATAAGCAAAGAAATTCGAAATATTGGGATTTATGTACAAACGACACAATTAAGCACAAATAGTATGCGTTTATAAAATGGAAAAATGATAAGAAAAAATAAGAAGAAATGATAGGCATAATTTCAAACACTTATTCAAATGCAATGCGAAGGTTATCTAGAGTTATAAAAAGCTTTTTTTAAATTTCACTATCAATTTATATTGTGCGCCATGTATTCAATACTTACATACATATGTATACACGTATGTTCAAAATTTTAAACACATGTATTTTGTATTACGATTTGACCTTTGTACTTTTTTTAAATTGCATCAATTAAGTCTTAAATTTCCAAATATCATTTTTGCTTTTCGTGTTACAAATGATTCAAAACTGAGTTTAAAAAAACACAGTACGATACCTATGATTATGGATTTGCTTATTGACATTTGTACTCGAGCATGTATAAAACTAAACCCCAAATCGGCTAAACCCAATCCGGCTTGAAAGACCAAAAATATGTAGGAAGGTATCCTGATGAGACGATAACTCTTTTCTTCTTCTTTATTTTTTTTTTCATGCGGAGATTGCAGGTACAAATCGAGAGGAATACTAACTAATTTTAAGTATTTTTGCTTTAAAAAGCACACACAACTCTTTTGACAAAACGAAGCGAATAGGTTGAAGGAAAAAATGCGAAGGAAGAATACATATATAAATAAGTAAGAAAATTATATTCGGTCGTGACCAATCGCCGTTATCCTAAAAAGGTAAAAAAGTAAAGGAATTGCATTTTTATGCTCTTTAACATAGAGCGGGCGAGGGGAAGTTTTTATACCCATTACCAAATGATGAGGGGTGTTTCTGGAAGAAGCTTCAGTAGTTCTTAGGAAAGAAGTGTAGGATTGCCTAAAAAGCAATTACCCACCTCCAAGATTTCCGTTTTAAATTCAATATCCAAGCATTAATTTATACTGTTGTACAAGCATATGTATTATTATGTAGGAGTATTAAACAAATAAAATGAAATAATTTATTTCGAAAAAATTGGTGACCATAAACAAAAATTTTAAACACACCAATATACAATTTCTCCACTTTTTTGATATAAAAAACACAAATTTTTTATTAAGAAGAAAATATTACGAAAGTGGGTTCCGCTATATAATTTGCAGTAAGACGTACAGAAAAACAGAAACAAATTAAAACAAGTAAGAACGTTATAGTCGGGCAAGGCCAACCATTAAATACCCTACGCCACATTGTCTAACACAATTCTAATTTATATTATAGAACACAAAAATTATATCTTGGGCAAAATTATATCAAAGGCATTTTTTTCAAGTGCGTATTTATGGGTGGGGGCGGGGACAAAACGCAACCTAACCTAATACAAGCTGTATCGTTAAGTAAGACAGAATCCAAATTTAGACGTAAGTGGTCCAACTTTTGTGGAGTTAATTTTTGTATCAAATTACTATTATGGGTCAATTTTTATCACCACATATTAAAACTTAGACTTTTCTATTCTACAGAGTGCCAGTTTTTGTGAAAATCCTTATTAGGGTAGGATCCAAAAAATAGGGCGAGATAAAGCATTAAAAATTATATTTTTTTGTCGCATGACCATCAGTTTTCGTTATAAGAAGGGATGTTGAATAATTGCCACAGCCGGTCCAAAGTTTTCATACCAATTTAGAATGCCGAAATACTACTACTTAATGACTTTTGCCGAGAAATTTTGAAAATTACAAACTTAATATGGAGTGTGGTCGTAAAATTGGACCAAAATATCTCAAAAATTGCGACCTTTAGCTTTTTTAATTTCTCGTACGTAGTATTGGTGGGTATTTTTTATACGTAGCCAAACATGGACATAATGACTTCCTGTGGTAAAGCGGTTAGGATGTGTCCATACTTAGTTGTGTCTTGATAACGCCTTGGACGTCCGTTGGTTTTCTGCTTGGATAAACCAAACTTCGGGGCAATTCTGCCAAAGCAACGGCAGCTTAATTGAGCTGGCAAATATTTCCGTGTTGGTGCTGTTTCTTTTTGTGTTGTTTGTGAAGATTTTGTCTGAATATTCGTCGTGTGCCATAAGCAAATCAACGCTAGTGTCTCGTTGCGACTGTGACGTTGTAGGTATCATACTGAAAGAAGGGAGTTTACAATTTAAAGTTAATAAGATTTGATAATGGTATTTAATTTATTACTAACATATATGTGAATCTATTTTTGTTTCTTTTTTATCAATCCAATTCCCGAAAGTAAAAATGAAATGGAAATTTTAGAAATTGAGAGTATCAAAATTAAAATTTATTTTTATTTATTACTATTTGGTTTTAACTGTTTGTTCTTTTATGCACGATATATTAAATCGATTTACTTCAAATAATACAAAACGAATATAAACAACAAAAAAAAGAAAAAGTAAAATATGAAAAATTGAAAATTAAAAGCAGGTAAATGATAGTTTTGAAATTTAACTTATGGTATTTTTCTATTTTAAATGTTTGTTCATCTATTCTGAATTTCAAAACATACAAAAAAAAAGAAAACTAGCTGCTCTGTTTCTCCGCTTCTAATGCTTGTTGAGGAAGGGCTGACTGGCTTATTTGTTAATACAGACTGGGATATTCTCACTAACTGTTGCTTGGCAATGAATATGTTTTTCCTTCTTTATTTTCCATTTATTTTTAATTTTAATTACCGTTCAATGCTTTTAATTCTTTTTGGTATATCGTCAATTGCAAAAACATAATATAAGGAAGACAAATTAGATTGTCAGCAATTTATAGGCATCTTTCACAAGATTGTATTTCTTTTTTCTATGTAGTTTGCGCATACTTATATGAAATTTCGCTTCTCAACTTTTTGTGTTCGAAGATGCAAGCACGCGCAGGCACCAAGTCTGTACACCTACTTTATTATTTTTCATTTTTTTTATTTAAAGTTTTAAAGTATATATTTGTTATAGGGACTAGTTTGTTTTAAAGTTTATTATATGTCTTCGAGTTTTTTGACCGGTTTTTTATTCTCTTTTGAAAACGCTTATATATCTTGGAGGCTTTAAAATTTTGTCTCAATGAGTGAAATTATAAATTTGGAAAATGTTTGATGACCATATATGTTCCGTATTTCATTTTGTTCAATAATCACAGTAAAAATCTCTTTCATTTGCTTCTTTTGATATCGATTTTATTTTGTTAGCTTTAACTCATATCTTTACAAATACAAAGTTGGCATTTAATTCCTTTTTAGTGGACCCCTATAGCAATTGTTAATTTTATTTTATTTAATAGATCTGAACGATTATTTTAAAGTTTCCAACAATTTTAATGTTTTCAACAATTAACATGACTTCTTTTAGGTTGTTAATCAAAATTTAACTTATTTTGTCTGAATGTTGAATTTGAATATTAACCTTTGCTAATATCCGGTAAAAAAAATTTTTTTTTGGCACAAAATATCCGAAAAATTTTATATTTGCTTTTTATTTATATTAAAAACTGAATGATTAGATTCTTATCTTTTGTTTTATGTAGCTCAATGCTAATAAACTAATTTGAAAAATTGTAAGAAAATACTTCGACCTTTAAGTTACATTCCTTCTTATTCTGAGCGTATCATTTCCCTGTTTCGACGTTGCAATTTTAAGAGAGTTTTTTAAATATTGTCTTTTTTATTTAAAGGAATTTCGTCTCCCAATTATATCCTTTTTTTTAACACAGTCAGAAAAAGGTTTTTTATTTTTTATTTTCCAATCTTATTTTCTCCAGTTTTCTTTCTGAACTGACAAAATACAATATTTGCTTCAATACCAAAACTGTCTGTGTTTGCTACAATTATAATTTAGAAAGCGTATTGTTTGTACATAATAATAATAGCGCAATAACAATATTAATAATGATAATGATTATAATAATAACAATAATAATAATAATAACGAAGAGACTCTACACTTAAGTATGCCTTTTTTTTATAAAGTCTGTCGATTACAATTATCCAACTTTTTAATAGAACGATCACAGTTTTCTAGGCCGACCAGCAACGCTTTTATAATATATTAATAATATACACATCTACCTGGATAAGGAAATTGAGCTCTTTCTTAAACACGTAAATGTCTTCTGATGACTGCAAATGACGATTACTCTCGTTAGTAAATTTAAAGGAAAAGATACACTGACGGTTAAAAATTGAAAAATGGAGAAAGCGGAACTAGCATATTCCCAAGATTTCAAAAAACCATAGCATTAAGATATACTTCCTCTGTGTTTTAAGCAGAACTCCATATAATCTCTGTATATGCCTCCAAATGTTTAAGAAACCAATGCATGAGAGGATCTGTGTTCGTTCCTATAATCAAGTCTCTTTAAATGCCTTAACTATAATCCTTAAACGAAAAAAATCTCCTCGCAAAACTTGATATAATCTGAACATCCTTGGAAAGGCTATTAATAGAGGATTCCCGCTGTGCTAGTTTCATTTTTTGGGGAATGGGAATGGTTTGCCCACATTAGCTGAGCAAACTTTCGCTGTATCAACCTCATTTATGAGTTAGTGTAAACATTTTTTCTTTTCAAATATTAATTAATTTCAATAAAGACATTTTTTGTCTATAATATTTTGTGAAGAAATTCTCAAAAAACTCTATTTTAACTATATTTTGACTCAAAGCCCTTCGAGATTTCGTTTAACACATTTCTGTTAATGGCTGAACAAAGCTCTCTAAAAATATCGTGGTTTGGGTCTTTGCTATTTATATTTAAATACAACTTCACGTCCTTTATATGTTCTTGATCAGCGTCAAATTCTGGAACGACTTAAACATGTCCGCCGGTGCGTTTGCCCGCGTTGTTTTCTGTCCGATCGTTTGTTTGTGTAGTGTCTGTTGTAACCATTCACTTGGCCGCCAAATTGAAGCTTTCGATTTCAAATTAGGCGGAAACTTTGGAAGTTCTTGCACGCAGCTTGGTATTGAAAATGGGCCAAACCGGCCGAAG
>CCAG010016245.1:0-109669 GCA_001077435.1 Glossina morsitans morsitans | reverse complement strand
CACGCCAGGGGGCGGGCCGCCCCCCCCCCCCCCCCCCCCACGTACCATCTAAACTGAGAGCACTTGTGTGACTAGCTCAGGTAGTATTTGACATTTTTTTTTTTTAAATAATCAAAACAACTCAGATTTTTGTTTTGGAAAAAAAAATTGAAAAAAAAATTCATGCAATTCTTATTCAATTCAATATTATTTCTGAATATATTTTGATTGTTTTTTAAAATAAAAAAGTAAATAAAAAATTTAAAGGATTAACTTTTTGAAAGTTGAAATAAATGAAAAATTTTTATATCAATTAAGAGCCACGAGTAGCTAACATTGTGATTTACCGAATTTCAAAAATTCCAATAAGTAATGGCATGTATTTAAATATCGGGAAAGTTTACTTAATTTTAAACAATTGTCGACGATATCAATCAATATTGATTATTTCGAGTTCGATTCGAACCGAAGGAAAAGTAAACGAAAATAAAACATAAAGACAAAAATTTTGCTTGCTATTGAATTGCTCTAAAAAATAGTTGTCGGTTGGTACAGCTTATTCCTGCCGTGTGAGTGCAGGCAGAATCTTTGAAATTTGAATGGATCCTGCAATGGGAATTTAAAAGAATGACATCGATAAATTGAATTCATGACTATATTGTTTTGGAGAAATTTCGTAATGCATCTTATTAAATTAATATTAATTAATTAGTTACTAGTTTAGTATACAATACAGTTACTGTACAATACAATTTAATATACCCATGTAGTTATTTAATTAACTCGCCTGTCATTTTGTTAAATAAAAAAAAGTATATATACAAAAAATGTACTAGAGACGAGTGATGTTGTCGGAAGCACAGACACGATAGGTCAGATGGCTTAAAAGGAACCCAAAACGTCCGTCTGCTTTTTACTTTTGAAGTTTCTCCTATCCCTGATTCCTTACCTGCGTGTCCGTTTTTATGACTGCCTTTTAATCTTTATTTATATTTACCTAGCACGCATGACTTTAAGATAATTGTTAGGCCTAATGCCATCCGCGGTCCGCTTCTTGAATATGAGTGAAAATCACTTTTCACAAGGTGTGAAATCGAAATAGTCTGTTCTAAGTGCGGTCCGGGACTACTAACACCAATTAAGATTTTTTATTCAATGTATAATCGTCAGCTATGTACGATTGCGCAGTTCAATAAGGTTCTGATAGGCTTCACTGTTGTGCTTCACACGTGTTCAAAAATCCGTGCGCAGATTTTTTTTTCTTTTTTTTATGAACAAATTTTACAGCAAGTTTCTATTAATTCCGTTCATCATTGTTTAAGGCAAACCTCTGATGACGTTTAACCGCTCTACAGTGTATTAATATTGCGACATATGCAACTTCATCATTTGTTTGCCAAAACGAAAGCTTTTGGTCGCCTCAAAAAAAATTTTTTTTTTTTCAGGCGAATGTATACCACTTTCGATATATTGCGTCCAAAGAAGTCTATGCTATTTGTCCGAAAGATGCATTTATTTGGCTTTATATAAATCCTGAATTTCTACAACCTTAAAAACGGGTGCTTCTGAGGCGTTTTAGATGTTCGTTCTCGTTCCTACTAAAGATGACAATATAGGCGAGGATGAAATCCAGTTCATTCAATACCTCATTTATGAATCTTTGATAAGTTTTCAAAGTATTTCGAAGTTCAAAACACATTCGCACGAAGTGAAACATTGCAAATGCCATTGCAATTGCCGTTTTACAAATGTTTTCTTCTGCATTTGAAATCTAGTGGTAGGCTTTAACGGAAAGAAAAAAATTTCTGACATCTGATATTAAAATACACACTGTTAACATAGAGTGGAAATGGTATAAGATTTAGACGTAATCGCTGCAAGAAAACCAATCATTGAGGTCCTTGTGGAATGCTGATGAATGGCAAGATCTACAAATACGAGACTTGACTAAAAATTTAAATTCTAATTTTGCAATTTTTTGTTTTATTGTATCACGACGTCTGATAATGCACGTGTTCCTTTTGTCATCAATCTGTGGACAATGGTGACAGGTGACCGACAGGAATACTAAACTTTTTCTGCTAAACTCGGAATTGTGTATACATTTTCTATTTCGAAGAGTTTTGGTGATAGAGTGTTGCATTGAACAGTGAGTGCATTCACAAACTTTTTAATGGAGCAACTAATTGTTTCCGTTACTCAATAATCCGCTTTTCCCTAGCAAATCCGCTCCAATAATGGCTTTGGGAATATCTGCTATAACATATATTAAAGGGAAATCTCCGTATCTTCTATATGTTTTAGTAGTTGAACCATTATCTGCGTTTAGAACAATATCGGACGTACTTTTGTTATAACCAAACCTATTCGCTGAATGTACAAAGACTTCCGCGCCACTATCATTTAAAAATGGTGCTTGTTTTTTTTTTATCGAGTTACTGATCTTTAAAAATTTTATGTAGATATAAACACATATGTTTACTCAAAATAAACAATGAAATTTTAAAAATTGATAGTTGCCAAATGGCAAATTAAAATTACAAAGGTAAATTTTGAGAAATGAAAATTTATACATTTTATTTGCGTTTATTTTTAAGTTTATTTTTTTTTTTTATATATGTATGAACAATTCTCCACTGAGCTGATTTGTCATCATCTTCCTGTTATTGTGGCTGAGTTTTCTTTGTCTTCATCATTCTTTTCAATTGACTGGTGGGGTTGCCTTGTGTGGTATTCAGCTTATTTTAGTTGACGTACGTTCGTTCCGAGAATTTTGATGTATTTTCTCATTCTTTAATCTCACTTTACACGAACAATTCCTTTTCGCGGATTAGCTTCCCCCATCTTCTGAGTATAACAATAATTGTGAACTAAGTAGATTTCTAATTATTAAGGAGTCTCTTAGTACCGATATATATTTTCATGCCTTCTTATTTCTAATTGAAATATTAATATTATTGTTGGTTTATTTACTTAATGCAGATATATGCTAAGGCCTTTAATTTTCAACTATTCGCTGCTACTTAATGCTTGATGGTTTCTAGGCATACACATTTAAGTTTTAATGAATTTCTCCTTTTTTGTTTACTACTTTCTTTTAAGGAAAATAAATTTTGCGTTGTCTTTATTTTACTTATTGGCTCGTAATCACGTTTTGACCCGTTTTTTCTTCCACTTCTATACGTTTTTACGATGTAGTTATAATGTACAAATCTTATTATTTCTTTTATTCAAAATAATATTTTTTATATGTCCGACATTTGTCAAATTCCAAATTAAAAATTGACAATTAGGAAAAAGTTCGAAATTTGGCACTTAAAGAGGTATCATCTCACATTAGAACTCTACACAGGTAGAACTACAGTTTCAAAACTTGTCTAAAGTAAGCGAGGATGTTAGAATTTTTTGTACACTATATAGGTTTCCGGAAATGATCACATCCTCACACAATCACAAATAACTAGTTAGTAGTTGCAAGCAAAGTGGTTAGTGGAAGTCCCTTGTTGTCATGTCAGCCGTCGCTTGAACCATTTGCTCATTTGCGATTTGTTGGCTTCGTCAAGTTTGTTTTGTAAGGTTTTTTAAAAAAATATATAATATTGAAATTTTCTATAATTCACCAAATATTTTCTATCCACCGATGTTGAAAACAAGAACGAATTACGTCATGTTATCATTACATCGCTTTCCGAGTTTAAGCAGCAGCAAGGCTTAGCAACTGTGACATATCTTAATAAAGAGTGACATAAAAAGCAGTGTTGATTTGTTGCCAGTACTAATCAGTTAATTCATAATAGATGTCAGTCAATAATAAGCAAAATGGGGTATTAAGTTATATCACCCCACGTGGGACGGTGCAACCGCTAAGAGCTCATCGACATTGAAGGCATCTAATTTTTAAGCAGGGCTTTTCATGATGCCGACTAGCGTTTTTACCGTTCCTGTTCTGAATTGTCCGTCGAGGGCGGGATATACGTTTATTATACTTCGCTTCCATTCACCTCTTCATTCAATTTCGTCCCACATTACGCCAAAATCTCCAACCTTTCTACCTTCTCCGGCGATTTTGAGCCGGTTTAGCGCCGATAGATATTGTTGTACACACGTTATCCAAATTGCTGCTCAAAAATTATCGTTTGCCTAAGTAGCCGAGTAAGTAAGAACCGCACTACCACGTCAGGGCTCGCGGATTCACATCTCAAATGTGGTTGAGTTTTCTTTATTGATTTATAGCGCGAGAATATACATGCAGTTCTGTCATGTAATTACGACTGAATTCTACATAAAGCGATACACACCCAGAAGATATCACTTTAAAGTTCTTGATGCCGCTTACAATAAATTATTACTTGTATAGTGGGGAGGTGCACTGCAACATGGTGTATTTGGTTGATATTATCTCTCCCATCACTAGGTTGAGACCTGTCCACGTTGCGCGTATGGCATTTCCACGCGTTCACTCTGTTAAGCAAATTTTTAGGAACAGGGAGGGGAGAGTTCCAACTAAAAGTAGAAAAATATTGTCCACTAGTTGAAAATTGGACTAGTGCTAAAATTTTTACGACCCACGCAACAGCTAAAAAAGTGCGAAACCCTGTTGAAACAGTAAAACTGCTATTGAAAATTTTAAAGTTTTGCTATCAGCCTGCATAAGTTTGTAAAGATAAATAGCAACGCCCACATCGATTGGCCATTGATCCTCTGATTTTAATTCTATGTAAAATGTAAATAAATTGTTTGGTAAATAACTATCTTCTCATTAAAAAGGTACGTGTATTAAATTACCTATTGCAACCAGGCGTTCCATTTACAAATAACAATAGTAAAAAGAAACCGGCGGTAGCGGAACCAAAGAAATAACAAGATGGATTAAGAGTTTCCTTAAAATTTAACTTACGAAATTAATACGAACTTTTTGCGTTTCGGTTATGAATAACAGTACTAACGTTCTCAATTAGCCACCATGTGACAGCTTTCTCTTTCTTTCTCACCATTTGTACGTAAAAAAAAATCTATAAATAGTTTCTTCAGGTGAGGTCATGACGTCCCATTCTCTCAAACGTTAACGAACAGAATTATACACATTTATCCTTATAAGTTAATATACGATATAAGTGAAACATTATATATGCATGTAGCAAATATAATTTTTTTTCTGTTCATCCTTTATTTACATTGAAGAATTCAAAGTTTTATGTTCACAAAATGCTTGATAGATTTCGATGAAAATTTTCATAAAAAGACATATGAAAAAATTTTTTATTATAGAAAAAAATTATGTTGTAGTTAGCTAGATTTATCTTTATCAAAATTACTCATTTCATATATTAACTCGTTTGGTTTTATTTTTTATTAATTTTGTTTGATTTTTACGGCACAGGAGTATTTGAAAGGAATGGGAAGGTGGTGGATGAAGCCTAGCGAATGTATATCCAGACGATAAGTGTTATACATTCACCGGCAATGCACTCTATGGCTACAACCAAAGAAACCTAACGCAACTGAGATTTGAACCAACGAATATTGACTTGGTAGTCGCTGTTCTTACCTGCTCGAGTACGCAGGCGGCTTTATTATTGATAAGAGACATACAAAAAGTCCTACTAATCTATACATTAAATTATGAGCAAAATTTTGGATTATCTTATTTGGTTGTTTCTGGCTGTAGTAACATCTAAAACTCGAGTAAAAAAATTTAATATGTTTCTGACCGAATCGTATGTACCTACCACCTCCACATTAAAAGCTGATAAGTCAATACGATACAACATTGCGTTGTTGTGACGGGCTTTTCTGATTATGTCCACTACCTTATGAATAATGAGTAAAAATCCAAATTTGTTTGCTTTTGAAGACAAGGAAGTTCTCAGTTCATGTGCTTTGTCGATGTCCTTTGACTGATATTCACAATTTTCGATATTAGCCTACCTAGAAGAACTTCTATTTTTTTCGACTAGAAGAATGTTTACCGTACAAAAATGGACGCACAGTTATACGTGGATCGACACAAAATTTGGTAATGATCGAGAATATAAATACCTCATAGGGTCTTTAAAATTTCCTTTTTGTGGTACAAAGTTGTACACTTGTGTGTAGATATTTCTTTTAACAGAAACATAAACGCCAGTTGGAGGTAAACTATCCGGTTAAGTTAAGCTTCATTTTCCTAGTAAGTTTTACTGTGAAAATGCAGTAAACAAAATAATACACAAGCCAATTCTCCTATTCGCCCATATTTTTGCAAAAGCGGAGAATGTTTAATGTCTTTTGTATACTTATATAATATAATTGACTCCTCTTGGGAGAAAGATTAAAGCAAGATATTTGGGGTCATTTTGCTAAATCGATTCTACTTCTTTAGTTGAGGAATAATGTGTGTATTGTATTCGTATTTAGATGCGTAATTCTACACTTTGAATTAAAAAATTTAATATACGCTGAATTGTATTCGGTTTAGAATGTATCTCATAAAGCTTATATTTTCATCGAATAGGGTTCTGCTGTTATTTTATTTTAGTAATTCTTAAAGTTTATTTAAATTAAAATTAATAAATAATAAATTAAATTTTATTCAAACTGAATTTATAACTCAGATATTATTTTTGAATTGATTTTTGTTATAATTTTCCTGTTATCAACCACAAAACTAACTTATTGAAGCTATTTCATAGCCTTTGTAACCCACATCCTATAATGATGATATCTTCACTATTTGAAATATTCAAAGCTAAGAACGATTTCAAAATAATAACATATACTAGCGGCATTAAGTAAAGTGTAGGAAATTCTAAACTAGTATGAGAACAAGTAATGGGAAAATATTTGGTCTTTAACACTATAAATATGCACACCTAAATTCGCTCAAAGAGTGAGCATGTTTATTAGATTTGTCAATATACTTAAAGTATAGAAATACGCATGGAAAACGCCAGAAAGTTTAAAGAGTTCCACATAACAATTTTTGGATATAAATTTGGCTGTTAATCAGTTAATAAAAATCCTATCAAGATTAAAAGCAAGCTTGCTTTAAAAAATCAGTTTTCCACTATCGTAATGTCTCAGAATCCTTCAACTTAGACTTTAATTTTGCCTTTTTGAAGTTTGTAAATACAATTTAAATAAGTATCAGTGTTTTCTCATAGTTATTAAAAACCGTAGCTAAAAACAATAATTTTTTAAATCGGTAATCGGTTATGTAACGACGCTATTCACATACGCTATGATTCAGAAAATGCATTACACACACGGAAATATATGTAAATATCAAAAATAGTTTAGGAATAATGTATAACTTATATATGCACACAATGATGAGCAGTACAAATATATATCATCAAGATAAACAGTGAAGTTATACAGTATTAAAAACATTTTTTCCTTTCAAATTAGTGACAGGTATGAAAAGTTCGGTCTTAACAAAAAACACATCCCCCTCAATTTTTCGTGCGCTTTTCTTGTTTTGTGTATTTAAATTTGAAACGCATTTCACGCCTTTCATAGAAGTACACATATGTGGACATGTATATAAGTACGCATCAGAATGTGGTGGATAAACAAAATACAATTACTGGGAGGAGCTGCTTTGTCAACGATGTCAAAGGGTTTTTCAGCAACAGATTGAAATAACCATAAAATGTAGTCTATGCCTGTCTTTTCTGATTGGTCGCTGAATAAATATATTTATGTTCCAACTAGATGCGCATTCGTGCCAATACGAGCAAGTCTTCGTTATAAACGTATTGAGATACTTATTTCAATTCATAATATTGCTTGGATTTTTTATTCTTTTGTACTGGTCGGTTCTTGTTTGTTTGCCGCCTTGCGAATGAAGTGATCGGGGTGTGTTTTATGTATATATTTTGTAGCTTATGCTACGCGCCGTCGTAGTGTAGTCCCACTCCCATTACCCTTCATAGTTTTGTAGAAAAAGCTGCTTTCGCCGTGAAACCCGTTAATAAATTTAGTTATTGTTTATATCTCCTCCATGACAAGTCGCATTATTAACGGTAGCTGCGAGAGGCTCTGTAATTATGAGCCCGTCTTCTGATTACCACTATTAACAAAGAGAGATAGTAAAGTTAATCTGCTGATAAAAAGTCACTTAATCATAATCTTTAAAAGGAATGAATTACCAAATAATTTTAGCTAGTGAAATTTAATTTAAAAATTGTTAAGTGCGGATACGGTGATATGGGAGAAACAATATTGGATTCATTGCTTATAAACAAATAATTAACTCCGAAATTGTAGAGGGCTTTAAGAGGATCTGGTGAAATTTCATGTGTATGTTCCAAATGAAATGTTCCAATTTGTCCTTAATTAATTCACCACACAACAAAATAAAACTTAAGCAACAGCTTAAGAATCACGCGTCTACTTTAAAAATTATCAAAAAACAGGTAATAAATGATGCACCTTGCGATGCTGATATGCCGAAAGTATTAGTGTCTTCTTTATAAATTATATTTGGACCACGAAGGATATGTTACACTCCTTTTATGGAATTTAATGGAGCATAACGTACGTAACATATTTGGCCGCGAAATATTAGGTTTACTTTATCATTTTTCTGCTATCAAACATAAGTTATTAGCACTCGCTACATTTATTAAAATATTAAAACATTCACAGGAAATTGATAATATCATACATTGAAAGACAATTTTCGCGAGTAATTAATAACCAAGCGTAATCGACCCGGAAGGAAATTATATAATATCGGCTAGTTAAATTGTTTTTGATTTCTGAGTTGAAGTAAGGCCCGTTCACTCGATATATAAAACATAGCACATGCGACATCGGATGTATATACATATATATGATTTATATATGATTTAGCACTTATTATACAAAGTAAAACTTATGTGTATGTTTTTGTTAACCGTGGGCTAGTCGCCAGACTGACTTACCAAATTTTCACACATCACACGGAAATTTTAATACAACAATACTTTACTTACAATGAAAGTTTGACAAAAAATCGTGGGTCTTTTTATAATTCTGATTGGTTGAATAGAGCTGTCTAATAAGCATATGGCAGGTGTAATATACTACTGCAGATTCAGCTCGAACCATTATCATGGCTGCTATATGTGAAATTTTATAATTGCAAAGCTCAAAAACATATTTATTTTCCAAAGTCTTCAGAGAAACACATAGTTTTTAACAGACCTCACGTCATAGTTTCTCGTTTTTCTAAGCTTTATACGTTTGGTAATGTTAGAAAAAAAATAAAAACCATCAGCTGTTCAAAAAGCTTTTCTGAACATTGTGAAGTGTTCGAAGTATTGTAAGTAAATGCTACAAATTCAAATAATGTATTGTTTATAATGGAAAGTTTCTTTCTGGTGATCAGAAGGATCCAAAAATAAGTTCCCAATGTTATAGAAAATTAGATCACAATCACAAATTCAAATTTATAAATGTGTGTACATATTTAATTCTTATATTTCCATGTTTATTTTTATTAAGTTTTAACAATTTTAGTTATTAAAAACAGTTGAGAATATTATATACTATATATTATACATTTAGTGCGTTAGAAAATATAGCTACATGTAATGTTAATAGAGGAGTAACAAATGGGGAAAATATCGGGAAATCTCATATATATATATATATAGAAAGGAGAAAAAGTAATAAAAACACAAAGAAATGATAATATTTTAACTAGTAAGATAGTTATAAAAAAAAATGTAATAAATTACCTTACTAAATTTACTAAAAAGTAATAAATTAAGGTTCTAAAATGAGAAATCTTTAATAATTTAAAACTTTGTTCGAAAGAAGCTAAATTACCAGCGCGCAGCGAAAAGTAATTTGGCAAGACTGTGGAATTCAAATGCTGGTAGAGCAGTTTTCTCAACTGGGACAACCATAAGTTAAGATTTTAATCTGTTGTTTAGGGGTAAGTTTACTATCAAAAAGGATCCCGAGCTGAAAATGCATTTGTTGACTTTATACTGAGAAAGGTAGTGAGGGACATCTCTCAGGAGATTTATTGTTGATTTCTATTTCAAAAGAAGTAAGTGGGAACTGAAAAACGTGCTGTGTTAAGCTGTTCCATAATTTCAATAAGCTTTAGTTTACAACGGAGACATCAGAAATATTTGTGAATATTCCAAAAGCAGAGTATTACCACAAAAAGTGTTTCACTGAAGTTGTTCGTAAATTACTTCCTTGATTCAGTACGCAAAGAATTTATATTCGGTTATTTATTTCTTTTAATTAACGATGAACCATTTTTATTTTGAATGACAGGAAGTTTTTTAAAATTGTAGGCGTTGGAAACACACAAGGTATTCGTTTAAGACTCCTACAATTGGATGTCTCGAGAGCACACTACTTGCGACGTTTGCTAATTCAAGAATTTGAAAGAAAATTTGTTAATTTTTTAATTTCCTTAATATGGGCATAGAAAAGAAGGGAAGATATTGGGCTAATTATTTGAATGCAGATAACAACTTCCAGCTTTGTGCTTGGGCTATTGATGCCTGAGACTGACATATAAATGTTGCTTCTATCAAAAAAAGTCATACGACTTTGAGAGCTTGAAAACCCTCAAAAGTCTCATGTCATTTCAACAATTTGTTTACGACTTAGTGTAGCCTTTGGGCAACTAATTTTGTTATTTTCAAAGCAACGAAAAAGTCCGAACTATATAAACATCACTTCTTGATGGGAAGAAATATTGTTCATATTCAGCAGTGAATTAAAAAATGTTATGACAGCTCTTTTGTCTCGAAAACAACAACCTGTTGGTAATTTGCTGGTTTTAATTAACGCTGTTTGGTTTTTATGCAGTCGTTGGTGAAAATACAACCACCATCGGTATATAAATCAACCAAGAAAAAATTGGAGAAAAATTTCCCAACCAATAACCATAAAATTAAAACAGAAGAATTCATAACTCAAATTTCATGAACGTAAATTAAACATCCAATAAGCTCAATAAATGAAAAAAAAAATAATGCAATGCGATCAACAAACAATAAAAACTCATCGTGCTACTCGACATACTGGTTTGGTATATGAACGCGAAAAGAGGTGTTTGCGTCGATAACGAGAAAGTGAAGTAGTAAAGGGCATCTGACATCCTAAATGTCAGACAACGGAGACAAAAGTGCTTTTTCATTAACACAACGTGCGACGAGTGTTGTAGGAACATTTTTCTTCGGTTGTATGGTGTTGACGATTTCAAGCATTGGCCGGTAACATAGGGTCCGCCACTTCTGCGTTGGTGGCAAGTTTATCTTTCGGTTTTATAACAAAACGTATGTAAGTTTATCTAAAGCTACCTAATGTAGTGGACATATTTTGTTGAACCATTTAGTCACATATTCATTTAAAACCATGAAGCAATGACTGGAGGAATGTGCTTTCTTAGTATGGCGATAATATATAAAATAGGGTCCGCCACTTCTGCGTTGGTGGCAAGTTTATCTTTCGGTTTTATAACAAAACGTATGTAAGTTTATCTAAAGCTACCTAATGTAGTGGACATATTTTGTTGAACCATTTAGTCACATATTCATTTAAAACCATGAAGCAATGACTGGAGGAATGTGCTTTCTTAGTATGGCGATAATATATAAAATAATATTTAACGAATACCTTCTTCAAAATAACTGTCTTCCCTGAAAAACTTGGATAAAGTTTGAATAGAGCCGTGTGACCTGAGAGAGTCTTGGTTAATGAGAAAAGCTTGAGTTAAGGAGAAAAGTCTTGGTTAAGGAGAAGAGAAAAAACCAAAAACAGCCATCCGCTATATATAGTAGCTATAGACTCCACGTCTACTAGTATTGGAGATTGTGTGTCTAAAAACTAGGTAGATATTATCTGTGTTTGATTTACAGCGTAAGAAGGATGAGATCAAACCTTCGTAATGTTTTTCTTCGTCGACTGAATTGTGAATGTCGAGTGATGGCATTAAAGGAAACATGGTTGAAACCCGGTATCGTCAATAATGAGGTATCGTGCGAATCTTATTGGATATACGTTGAATAGAAAGGGTGGGGATGTACTTATAGCAGCACAACCCGTTGCGGATGTTGTTTCACTTAATCGTAACTCTGATGTAGAAATTTTATGCGCCTGGGTAAAATTAGCTGATATTTATTGCTACATAATATGTTTACATATTTCTCCAGCTTCTGAAATATCGTTGTATCTTCAGCATCTTAGGCTACTTCAAGAAATGTCTAGACTTCTCGAGTCAAGGGATATCATAGTTGTACTTAAAGATTGCAGTTTAGCCAATATTCTTGGGAATCGGACTAACATATTCAAGGTATTACTCTTCTAATTACGAATGCTTTTTTGAAGTTGTCGGTGAGTTGTGCCTCAATCAATGGAATGAACTCTACAATCATCAGGGCAAGTTGTCAAACCTAGTATTTTGCAATTCTTCTGAATTAACAATTCTTCATTCCACTTCGGTCGTTCCTACTGAAAACAGTTATCACCCATCTGTGCGTAAGAGCCCTCTCGTCCAATTCCATGAATAATAAGCTAATTAAAATCAAAAAGTAGTTTTGTAAGAATCAGAAATTCAAGACAATTTAGTATCTCTAGAGTATTTTTACACCTCGTTCAGATGGCATGTCTTTTTGCATTCTCATTAATTGTTGCAAGAGCATTGCTCGTCCTCTGACTGACATATTCAACGTATCCCTAGCTAGTGGTAATTTCCCAGTTGCACGGAAAATTAGTCTTATTGTTTCCATTTTAAAAAGCGACAGCAGAGGCAATATAGAAGACTATAGAGCTATAGCCAAGCTTAATATGCTACCTAAGCTTTTTGAGAGGTGCTATTATTTCGCCATGTAAACATTCTTCGACCTACATTATAGCCTCAGTAAAAAATCTGTTCGAACAGTTGTGTTACATCTTTAATTGACTTTAGCAGCGCTTTTGATAGAGTAAACCATGACTTTCTTATTTCTAAAATTAAATTATATGGTTTTCCGGACCTCTTGGTTAAATGGTTTTCTCCTTATTAAAAAGACCGCGGTCAACGTGTTACTTATAATAGTATTATTTAGAGAAACAATTGTTTCATATAGAGTAGCACAGAGTAGCCATCTTGGCCGGCTTCTCATCATTTTACTAATAAATGATATTATGCTCCAATGCTCACGCATCCTAATGTTTGTTGATGGTGTGAAGCTGTCTTTGGCTTTTACTATAACATCCGAACATCCAAAACAAGATTTAAAAGCGTTACTGGTTTGGAGTAGTGTAAATCTCATGTCTACTAGTTTACGTCAATGTAAGAAATTGTTATTTTCTAGAAGTTCGACTTCCTATAGCATGCTTGATTAACATCATTTACTTTTTCTTTCTGATTCGATTGGCGGAATCAAAATAATTTACTCTTTATAATTGTAAAATAACCTATTTTCCATATGTATATGAATGGTGTTGATTATGTATGAATTTGCAATAAATAACTATAAAAGCTTACTGATTTTCATTTTTATACTCGGAGAATGAGAGATACTCACTCATATTCATTTTGTCAAAACGTTTGCAACGCCCAGAAGCAAGGTGTAGTATACACAAAGTATACAAATTCTTGATCAGCTTCAAATTTTGAATTGATTTAAGCATGTCCGTCTTCCCGGCTGGTTATCTGCCCGTCTGTGTAATGTCTGTTGTAAACATTCTTTTGGCTGCAAAATTTGAAGCTATCGACTTTAAATTTGGCAGAAACATTGCAGGTTGGTATTCAAAATAGGTCAAAGAACACGCCCACAGTACCAGGTAAACTGAAAACATGTCCGTTTTTTAAAAGGAATAAAAAAATTGGTTTTTTGCTGATTACTCACAAACTATAACAGATAAATCTGTAAAAATTTGACTGTATGCATTTACAAAAGCGGAAAAAATCGGTCACACCTACTTAGTTTTATAGTGTGTCATTAGTTCATTTATTTTTCAACAACTTTATAGCGCGCAGAAACACGCTTCAGGAAATTCATAAAGTATGCAAATTGCTCGACAATTTCAAATTTGAAATGCACCTAAGCATATCCGTCGGTTCGCCTGTTCATGTGTTCGCCTGCACATCTTTGTAGTGTCTAAACGGTAGGTAAACGTTCTTCCGATTATAAAAATGAAGATATAGTCTATAAATTTGCAAAAGAATTTGAAAATGACTTAAACCGGCGAAAGAACACGCCTACAATGCCCATATGTATATGCAATGAAAGCTATAAAAGACGTTGCATTTCGGGTTTTTCTGTTTTTACTCATAAAATACAACACATAAACCATATAAATTTGGGCTTTTTATTCTGAAAATACAAAGTAGAGTGTGACAATTTCGTTCTTTTGCCTTTTTAGGATCACTATGGATGGGTATTCGGCACGACCGAATATAAATTTGTCACTTGTTAATATTAGTACATTAGTTCATTAATCATATTTTCATTAGTTGTTTCCCATTACAAAATCCATGCCCTGATTGCTACCAAGTTCCAGGCAAAAATTTGGTTGCGCTTTTACATCCTTTCTCTCAGGCTTTTGATTATGTATACTTGCTGCATACTTAGCCCCGTAGTAAAAATCTACTATTGCAGAAATGGTTTTTCGTCTTCAAAAGCAGGCAGTTGGCTTTCGCCATATCGTTTTAGAACCAAAATAAAAAATTACGAAAACATAAACAAATTTTTAAAAAATAATAAGAAGGATTTTAATATAATAGTAAGAAAGCTTGTTTATTAATTAAGTATGTGTAGATATATATAAGATATGTTTTTGTGTATAAGCTGATCCATAATTTGGAAATTAGCGTCTACTCTCTAATAAAACAATTTGATGAATATATTTCAACTTTAAAATAAATGGTGTTTATTGCTAGTTTTTCATTTCTGGTGTATGGTATAAACTAAAATTGCAAATCACATAATATAAATAAATATTAGTCAAACATAAACATAAAGTAGATAAATAATTCCTAAATTTAAAATAAATTGCCCTTATACATTCTTGTAGGATGTTTTCTTTTAGTCTTATTTGTACGCGTACATGCAAAACCATATGATTTGCTAACCATTTGCAACAAGTCGGCAAAGATGGAGTCCCAAACCATAAGTCCGATAAAAGATAATAATATGCGAGGACATTATATTAAACATATATTTAAATGTTAACAAGAAAATTATTGCAGTCATTCTTGCAATCTGTGCTTAATTAAAGGGACTCCATGCCACATAGCGTAGGTTGAGCAAATTTGAATCTATTAAAAAAATTTTTTTAATCGAAGTACCTATGGTTAGCAAAGCATGTAGTGGCGTTACTACGCAAATATTGATATTGGTCAAAATTGGTAACATAAGAAAATATCTCTTATGTGGTACATTTTATTCATTAATTATGTTTATTCCATCGCGCATATTAAATTGTTTGAGATAGTCTGAACAGATGTTCTTAATTTAACTTTCTGTGACATTTGACTTTAGTGGAAATCTCAAGTCAATTGGTTTTAGAAATAAGGCTTTGTTAAATTTTATCAAATCGCAAATTTCTAGTCTTTTCTGCCTTTTAAATTTATTACGTCGCCGACTTTATAGTCAGCCTGACGCCTCTAACATTAGCAGCTGAATATATTTATTTGTCTCAAATTTGCACTGCGTATTTTAAAAAATGCAAATAACACAACTAATCGTGTTAGTAATGTTGCCAGCTCCGGAAGCTGGTTAAATATCAATGGCTAAACAATCAACTTATATAGAATTACGTCATTGACGTCGATAATGTTATCACGTGAATATGAAGATTGATATTAAATTTTCTTCCATCAGAACAATGTTTCACTTTGGCAGCAGTGGAAACCGTCATTAAATTTTTTCAACCTTTATGGAGACTTTCAAAAGAAAAACTGCCGTAATATTGAGCCATACCATTGAGTTTTGGTAGAAGATAAGAAAATGTTTGTCTATCTACTTCAACCAATATCTCCGTTTTGAGAAAAACGAAATATTATATAACACATGCGTATTATTAAAATAGAATGTTTACGTATATACGTGAGGGCATTTCAAACATATTGTAGTGAGGCGATCAAATTTGAGTTTTTTAAAGAAGTAAATCAATTTTTTTATAATATACCCACAAGTCTGCTAGACTTTATTAAACGATGCTTGAAGTTATACGACAACTGCTTTGCAACGAAACGGTTATACACGAGTTCTCTCAATATCATACAAGATCGATATTGGGTTGAAAATGGTTGAAGTAATTATATTACGCTTGAAGAAGGTTGTGTTGACAAATGTAGACGAATTTTGCAAAAAAAAAAATTCTTTTTTACTTTGTCCAGGAAATCGTTGCCAATCGTGCAATATTCTAAAGAAATCTTCTATTTTACTTTATTAAACCATGTACATTAAGATCGGCAATTAATGAAGATTCCTTTTATTTGATGATGCTGTATGCGTTGACCTTCGTACCAGATTATTGTAATTACATAAAACTTCAAAGAAGCTACCATTTGTCATTTTCTGAAGGGGCTGCCGTATTTTTACATGGAATGAATTAACCTAAAAGTGACTAGAAATTACCAAAAACTGTAATTAACCATTCACATTGCTTTGAAAAAACAGTATTTACCATTGAATTGTGTAGATGCTATTTTCAATTTTTACATCAATTCAGTAAATCATTTGTTTTAGATTTGCTGACTCGCCGAAGAATAGATACTATTTTCATCATTAACTAGTACATCAATGTAATTTTTTTCCTTAATTGAGACGGCTATCTATTTGACTGAAAAAATAATAGCAGAGTAAAACCGTCAAGTTAAGATCATTAAGAGTAATAATAAATGCTCTTATGCACTTTCCGTAAAACTCACATATTGTGAATTTGCATGCGGCGGATTTAGCTATAAGTTATGATGCTTACTAAATATTGAAACCGATTGTTTGACCGAACATTTTAAATGTTGCATGAGTTCTAAATATTTAAACTTGTAGTCAAATTTTTGTGTCTTTTTAACATAGCCAGCTACGAATGCTACCTTAATTAATTATTGACTTCTCTGTCGAGAATTGAAACGGAATGTGCAGTTGAAAGAGTATGGTTGTATCAAAAACGAAGCTCTGCTCACCATATATTATAAGCGAAAAGAATTTTTGATAATAGGTATCCGAGATTCGATTGGTGTTAAGGCATATATTTGTGTCCCTGAAAAAAGTTATCAAGATTTTTAGTGTTAAATGCTAATTAAATCATCAGCCAAAACCACAAAGCGTATGTAATTGAATTTAATGCGTGGTGCTTGATAATATGAATATACATGCCTTTGATAATGAACAATTTAATACCTAAGACTGGATAACCGAACAGTTTTCTATCTAGATGTGTTTGTGAGTCATATCGAAGTAAGCTTCGCAGTTTTTTCTTTTTGTTGGGGGAAATTTGTTTAAATCTGTGAACGTCCAGATAATTCTCGTTATTTACGAATGAATTTTTATGTGAACATGCACACATACGTTCATTTTGTATTTTTCCCTTTTTTCATGTATATGTGTTTGTTATCGTATGCTCTTCGCCGTATTTTATTATGGTTTATTGCCATTGCATTAATTGAGTTTCACCACAGATTTTATAATACCAACAAATGTCAATATTTTTGTACCAATCTTTGAAGATGATAATAGATTTATTCTTTCATTTGTAATATGCACAAATCGACATGGGAGACACTGCAACACATCCGAATTCTGGAGAAAAGTGAAACCGTGGATCGCGACAAACGTGTCTGTTTGTAAGTTCCTCCGATTGTGTGTTCATTGATGTTGGAGCTTGCATGGTCACAAAAGTTAGGATGACCAAATAAAATACTTAGATAATGCAAATATAAAGTTGGAAAATGCACGTGTTCTACGCATAACCACGTCTGCAATGTGCAAAAAGCTATAATTTGAAATTCATAGCGGATACTTACATAATATTTTGCATGGCAATTTAAAAGGCATAAATTATTCCGATACCATAACTTATATGACTACAATTAGCAAAATAACTTGTTTACTTAATATTTCAGCTGGAGGATATCAAAGGTTAGCCTAAGGCGAATAGAAATTCCTTGCTTGATTGCTTTCCAAAATAAATTAAAAACTATAGTTGCAAGTCGCAAGTTCGAGATGATTGTCTTATTAATTCCACTTGAAAATAAATAACTTTTCAATGTATTTTATTCTGAATTTTCTCTCTTTGTTATTTTATCAAAATAACAATCAAATTCTTCATCTGTGGATCAGCAAATCAACAACAGATGACTTGCTGAGTAGAGCAAAGAAGTTTTAATGTGAACACGAGGTTCTTTGCTTGAAGCTATGTGAAGATGTGGATTCACAGTTTGGCTGTGAATGTTTGTACGTGTTGTTGAAGTACTTTAAAACAAAAAAGATTGCAGTATAAGCCACCACACTGTGCGAACGCAAAATGTCAAAAACGTAGCGATCATGAAGGTCACATATAGACAATTTGCGAAGCATGGAATGACGAACAGAAGTTGCGACGCTCAGACAGACAGATAGAAGATGATCAGGAGATTGCAAAAACCCACATGTGCATGAGGAGATACTCACCGTATTAATTTTGTACAGGTGATCATTGCAGCTCGTCTGATTAAACGCCCGCCGGTTAATAAGGCAAATAATGTCCCGTCCGAGGCTATAATTGGTAAACCAATGTGTTATATGTACTTGCAGAAATAAAGAGTAAAAGAGGCGACCATGAATTGAATTATTCCAGCGCTGTTTTCAAGAAAAGACTGAATATTTCTTGTCAATTGCCCTCAAATCATAGGCTATCAGAGTAGGATTATTGATATGTGATGGTCTCGAAGATCAATATTATCTATAGCGGTATTTCCATGAATATCCAGGTGAATAGACATCTAGAAAAAATGAAAACAAATCGCATCAGATAAGTATCTGATTTCTAACATGTAAGGGTGGATTTTACCTGTGAAAAACGACTGTAAAATGCAGATTTACAGCCGAACACGATGAGGAATTTCTTCTGCGATTGAGTGCCTGGGAGGCGTTTCTAGGATCTCTAGGATCGCAAATCATTTGAACTCTGTATACTAATAATCTTTTCTTTCGAACATTTTTATAAACAAAACACAATAAATTGTTTTTCGTAAATATCTATTTCGAATACATATTGTTTAAAATACCGAATATGATCTCTTCCTGTTGGGCGCAGAATTGTTGCAACTCTGAAAGAAAATATATGGTTTTTCATGAAATCCAACCGTACATATCAGTCTTCTTCAAAAGATACACAATCTATCCAATGCTTCTCTAACACTAATATTTGCACCGATTTTTTGTGAAAAGCTTTTGCGCGCTATTCCGAACGCACAGTTGATAAATATTGACAACACATCACGCGTGAAAGAAAAAACTTGACATTTTCTTTGGCGGTTAAATTATATCTTTTTTGACATAGTGGGTATTAAAGTTCAATGTGTTACTTAGAGAGATATTTCCGTGTTTAATATGAAGGAGTGATTTATCTAATTGAAAAAAAATACTTTTCATCTGTTGTCATTTAAACTATCAATTTTTGATGTGACATTTGAAAATTTTATTGAATATATGCCAGAGGAAATGCTGTATATGTCCAAAGGTCTACAATATGAGTTTGTCACACAAGTAATGTTACGAAAATTCCGCATTTGATGATTTGAGTTTTCATGAAATCTAGTCCATTTTGTAAGAAACCAAATTCCAAATAAAGAGAAAGCCAAATGCAGCTGTCTCTGAAGTCCGAGGAACCTATGCGGCACAAGTAGAGAATTATGAAGGTCTTCATATCTCTTGTAGATTATTTTATCGCACGATTGAGATGACAGTGATCAATGCATGGACTTTGTATAAAAAAACAACCCAAACCTTACATTAGGTGATTATAGATCAGAACTTGGAGCGACATAATGCTCTTGTAAAAAGTATGATGGGAATAAAAGACAAAGAGAGAATCTAAAAAACATCGAGATCCCAGGGGGCCTGTCCCGCCAAAAGATATATGGACTCATTGTATAGCCCATGACAAAGAAAGGTGCGGTTCTAAAAATATATGCAAACTTCCAGCTTGCAATAGATTTTCCGGACTTAATGCATCAAATGCAAGATTGCTTTGTGTCACAACAACAATCGCAATTGCTTTGCTATGTTTCATTCATATATAATATGAACTCTCGTATTCTAACCAATAATATAAGTATATAACTATTAGTTTATCTCTACAATAATTTTAGTAATTAACGCACATTGTTTCCAAAAGTCTACATACCATTTTTCCCCAAATATATACCAAATATTATTACCTGAATTTTTAAAATTATTTTTACGTAATCAATGACGACATTCTTATACGAAGCGATTTTTTTAAATTCAAACCAAAAAATCACGCATTTTAGGGTTCATTTCTGCAGAAATCATTGAACTTCAATTCAGTTACATTAATTCAAATTTGTTCCTAAAGCTATTTTTTTCTCTTTTCGTCTTTTTTGCTTAGCAATATTGGTCGCAACTCAATCCGTATACATAATATGCGTTATGTTGTTCTTTTTATTACATCATATTTCAATTGATTCTTTTTATGAGATGCGAACTGCAGTTACTCATATGTCAGTGAAAGAAGTTCAAGCGAATTGGCCAACTTCCCTCTTGAAACTTATGTATTTTGTAGCTCATAAATTATTGACACTACAATTCTATTTTCACTATGTGATTGTACAAATAATACAAAGATTTTTTCAAAAATTTTTAATTCAAAATTTCTTCTTAAGAGAGAAAGTTTATAATTGATTATTTTTAATTACGGATGTTTTTAATTTCCAATGTAGTATAAATTTTTACATTGCCGAAAGATGAGGGATATATTCATTTTGTCAAAACACAACGCCCAGAAGGAAACATCACAGGCCCTACAAAGTATATATATTCTTGACGAGCATCAAATTCTAAATCGATCTAAGCATGCTTGTGTAATGTTTGTTGTACGCATTCTTTTGGCCGTCAAAATGAAGCTACCGACTTCAAATTTGACAAAAACCTTGGATGTTCTTGCACGCAGGTTGTTATTGAAACTGGACCAAACCGTTCGAAGAACACGCCCACAGCATTACGTAAACTGAGAACGCTTTTGATTTTCAAAGGGAATGAAAAACTGGGTTTTTGCTATACCCATATTCCATGGGCGACGCTGTAGCAACTGAATGAAAATAAAAAAAAAATGGACCACGCTTAACCAATATTAAGTGTATCTAATTTTAATTTTTTTCAGGGCCGGAAACAATCTTTAAAAACTCCATAAAGTATTAAATTCAAATTTGGAATACACCTAAACACGTCCGTGTGGTTGCCTGTTTGTCTGTCCATCTGTCTGTTTGCGCAACTGTGTAGTGTTTGGAGTAAACATTCTCCCGTTAGCGAAAATGGAGATTTCATATATAAATTTGCAAAAGAATTTGCACGTGTCTTAAACTTTTCCAAGGACGTGCCTACAACGTCCACGCGTCTATGCGATAAACCCTTTTATTTCAAAAATAAAAAAAAATCAGCATGCCCACTCCATATTATAGAGCATGAAAATTTAGTTCTTTTACTTTTTTATCTTTTTTAGGATAACGACGATGGGTATAAAAGAATCGGTCACGACTGAATATAATTTTCTTGCTTGTTTACGTTTGGAAATGGTACATTTTTAAATGTTGACAGGAACCCTCTTAGGGTCGATCACTAAAAACGTTACACCGATTATGTTTACACATCACTGAAAGCCTTTGCACTTCTCTTACCAAACCGTTGACGAATTACTTATTAAATTTAATTGAAAAATGTTTAATAAAGTTGTGAATAATATGAGGTGTTGCTTGTACCTTCCGAAATTGACAACGAGGCTGTCTCTTTCCGCTTCTTAGTAAGTGGTGTGACAGAGGCTAGTACTTCGGAAACATACTGCTGAATTATCTTAAGGCCGCATTACATATTTTTTCCGCAATTCTCATATGTTTTTCGCTTTCTCTTGATGATTTGGTGGTTTTGTTGTTTTCCGTGTGAAAGCATAAAAACGCATTTAACATGAAGATTTCCACAGACACTCCAAGTTTTAGTAATGAGTTGATGAATATTTGATGATAAAAATTCGTTAAAATGTGAACATATCCAACGTTCGTATTTGTTTATACGCTTGTAAAACAGCAAACTCAATTACGTTCATATACTGTGTAAACATTGTGGCGCGTGGATGCCATTTAATAAGCGCTCAATTTAATCTAATTAAAAATGTATGATTTAATCTGCAATCAGTCGCGTTAATTGGATGTAACACAAACTTTTATTTACCTGAGGACACATGTACAATTATATAACCTAACTTTAACTAACACAAGTGTATGTATATTCTAGCAATTGGAGATGCAATGCGAAAAGTTTTAGAAGCAGAAAAGCTGAAAAAAATTTTGATGAAGCTATGAAAATGATTAAGTTGACTGGCCTTGAAAATGCAATAAGTTGTGAAACAATCAGAAAGTGGTTTACTGCTAGGTCTCGTTCAGATGAATGTTCGCGTTCAGAAAATGAAGTTCACATACATCCGTCTTTCTCCAGCAAAACCAACCAAGGAAGTAATTTTTAACTTGGACCGGGAACTTCTTTCCCAACTGACGACTATTTCCCAGAGCTTCTGTTTTCTGATTAGCATTGTTTCGAATCAGGTACAGTGATATTGATGACTATTTCCTCGCGAAACCGCGAAGTTTCTAGCGAGAGGGCATGCGCAAACTACTTGCTAAGGGGCAAAAGCCCGTACATGGTGATGATGCACATTTCGCCTCGCAAGACATATCTTTTAATTAAATTTTAACTTCATCTAAAATGTGACAAAATTTATTAATACATCTATTAATATGCTGTTAAACTTAAACAGCTTAGTTCGCTCGCAAGTCAAGAGAATCAATATCTTTTGATTCTATTTGAGGACTAATGAAATCCACATCCTAAATGCGTCAAAAAGCTCAATACGGCAATCTACAGCTTTACGCATCACACTTTACTAAAATTTTTATGCTGAAACTTGAGCAAAGTAAAAACACCGAATGCCCACCATTTTTACGCATTTATAACTATAACTAGGAGCAAGTGATCTTTTGAAGAATCTTCTTGCTCTTGTGTTAATTGCGGGTGTTTATACCTACATGCTATATTTCACATAAATATGTAAGTGCACGTAGTCTTATCAAAACTCTAACGTTTTCAATTTCTTGAAAGAGAATCGGAACGCAACGGCTAAGCCTTGTATTTCTTTTACACATAAAGATAACTTTTTGTATTCCCATAAAAAGAGCGCTGTCCCACGTTAAATGCCCTGATATGAGTAATGTGCTTGTTCATATTAGAATGGCAAAAAGTTAAATTAAAAAAAAAAATAAAAATAAAAAAACGCAAAACAAACAAGCGTGGTGGAAACAAAAAATAAATTAATAACAATAAAATTTCAATTTAATACAATTTTAACTGTGTATGTGAAGACGGGTGCATATTCTCATATATATAGAAGTGTATGAGTTGCAAACTCTATTACATTAGAATTACATAAAATTAAACAACACGAAACGAGAACGATAAGACAAGAGGAATAGCAATCAAAACAAGAAGCAGTTAAGCGTAATAATAGCAATTTGAACAATTGTTGTTTGAGTGAGAGTCCTTGTGGGAATTTGGGCTTACAATTCAATTTACTTTACAACGCAATTGTATTAAATGTAGCCTGAGCCCCCCGTTTTCGTTTATTACTTGGTTGTGCTGATTTACGTCGGTTATACACTCATCCACAGGATCAGCAACCAACCTGCGCTGAGCGATGACACATTATTTTTAATTTGCTGCCTTGCATGTATTAGGCAGTATAATTGATTACCCTACTTTGTGCCGTTTCATAGCAAGCCTTTAAGATGCGATAAACGACGTTATTCACATACCTAAACAGCCTAAGAACCTAAATTACTCGTGTAGTTATTTTAAATTTGATATTACGTGCATATTGTTTTTTTTTTGACTTATCGTTGCAAACGCTGACATTGCCTAAAATATATATATACATATATTTTCCAACATTCAAATTTTATATCCAGTAGTCATATAAAAGAAAATTAAAACCAAATAAGCGATATCGACAAAAAAGTAACATAACTTTTATATAACTTTGTAACATAACATAATTTTGTTACATAACATAAAATTTACATAACTTTGTAGTCTTCAAGGCGGATATTCTTTGGTGTGTGCAGAATATAATGACTAGCGAAATAAAAATGTTATAGTGGTATTCATGCACACTATGCTATCTTTTTTATTTTTATTTATTTATTCCACTTATACAGAAACTCAACTAAAACAAACAACAGTCGAGTTCAAATGACTCTTAAAGTAAATCTTAAATTAATTATTATTAAAAAACTTAGTATAAGTACAATAAAACAAATAAAAGGAAAAAAAGAAAAAAAAGAGAAAAAAAGCATGTACACAATTAGCACAGAGCCACGCCCACAACCGGTACAGAACCTAGTTGCGAATGAACCCCTAAGCCATTGCAAACATGCATAAGCTTGGCAACCGATAATAGTTAACAACAATTAATGTTCGAATCATAGTGACCTTTTAGGATTAAGAGCTAGTTTAAGTAGGACATCGGCAAATCTCGTGTATTAAGCAATGTTGCTTTAATGGACTTTAAAGTATCCGATAATGAAAAAAGGTGATAGACGTCATTTAGGTTCTTGCAAACAACTCTGAGCGGGTTAAACAGCTCATAATTGTATTTACAATGACTAACCTTAACCAAGGTAAAGTGCCTAGAGAAGCGGTTAGGAACATTAAAATTTATTTCTCCAAGTAATGACAGCGAGTCAATAGCGCCGTTTGTTACTTTGATTGCGAAGCAAACGCCTAGAACAAGTCTACGTTTTTCAAGAGACGGTAAGGACAAAAGAAGCAACCTATTTTCATAGGAGGGAAGAGAAGCAGACGGATCCCAACCCAAACTCCTAAGAGCAAACAACAGGAATTGCTTTTGAATAGATTCAATTGAGTCTACATAGCACCTATATGAAGAAGACCACACAATAGAAGCATACTCAATTATAGGCCTAACCAAACACGTACACAGCCTTTTGGTAATATACGGATCATCTAGCTCTTTGGACCACCTCTTGAAAATCTTAAATCAATAAAACTTTTGAATGGTGTAAAAAATTTATAGGCCATCCTTATAAAATGGTCCCTTAATTAGTTTTAATCTCTCACGATAAAGTAAATCATACGTCATTTTTTATTCAACCAAAGAAAAAAAAATCAGATATATGGTAATAGTAAATTTGAGAATAATGAAATTCTCCTAAAGAGATCAAGTGAAAACTAAGTCACAAAAATTCAGATATTATTTGATTTTGATTATGAAGTAATAAATATATATATATACATGTATACGTTATGTTTTGTGTTTGGTGGGATTTTTCGAGTATCACGCATTATGAGTTGCCTCAAAAGACGATTGAGGCGTGCACTTGAATTGAAGCATCCAGAATAGATTGGTAACCACATCTTTCACTACGCCAACGCCAGATCTAATAGACTTTTAATAGCTTGAGAAAAATTGGGAGAGCTAAGCTGTGAGAATTAATAGTCCAGTCCTTTCCCCAGATATCCCACAATTTCTACAAAGGAAGCATAACAATTTTACCAAAAAGTGGCAAAAGCCGTTCGATCCAAATGACAAAATGATTAAATAATTGTCTTTGAACTTTAGTGAACAAGCGCAAAAACAAATTTTTTCTTCGCTTTATATATAAATAGAAATATTACTTAAGAGTTTGTTATTATCAATTCTTATTCAAAATATAGGAACATTTTTGGACAACTTCCTGAATTTTTTTGGGTTTAATTGTTTATTACTTTTTTCAATTTAAGTTCGGTAATATCATGAACAAAAATCACCTAAAATGGCTTCGCATGGAAATTCCTTTGTTAGCCAAAAAAGATTCTGATATATTATATCACATATTAACTAGATATTCCATTCTTTTTTTTCTTCTTTTTTTTACTAAAATAAGTCATATTTTTATAAATATTATTAATCAATTAGATTAGGTGTTATTTCTACATTAAACATTTTTGACTGTTGAACTAGTGTTGTAAAACATTTTCTGCGTAGGACTTTTCAATGAACTCCTTAAACTCTGTGTTTTATGTGGGATGATTAAAAAATAAACTACATCGAAATGTTCCAACCCCAATGGTTTAAAGATATTTGATATTGATATTAATAAGCGGGCGGATTTAATCAACACAATATATAAATACGATTTCTATATATGAGTATGTCTGCATTTTACAGCTCGTCAATCATGTAAAATTATGTGAAAACACACGAATGGAGAGACGTCATGAAAGCATCTCAACAACCTCCATGTATTGCAGACTTATGTCTACATATGCCAACAGCAATGACGACGAAAGAAACGCTAAACATAGCAAGAACTTCAGTTGGAGGATCGACTACCGTGGCCCGAAATGTTATCACGCCACAAACGTTAACGGTGAAGTCAATAACACAGATTAGTCCAGGGATACCACCAAATCTAAGTAGTGGCCTTCATCGCACTAATTCCAGTTTCGCTGCTCAAAAATCGAATCAGGTAAAACTGCAATTACGTGCCTATCCATTACTGTTTAAGCCGAAACAAAACAGACTTTACATTTCCATAAAACTCTTAGCTAGATAGATACCTTTCTGGTACCAAACGTTTGTTCAGCATAAGCTGTTGATATAATTATCTTTTTGCTTGGGTGTAATTAGTTAACAGGCATGTTGTAGCTATTCTTAAATCTTATATATGAAATTCAGCCAACAGAGTTACATCAGCTTCTAATTCGATTCGGTTGCAACCATCTAATGACTCATATCCTCAGAGTTCTAAGCAAAATGATAACACTTCCCTTTTTTACGGAAACTATTTGAGAACAGTCTGCAACGAAAATTGAGTTGTTGGCGTTGCTTGTTACAATGTTGCGTGCTATTACAGTTTTCAACCCCTAAATAACGCATAAAAAGGCATCATATTTGATGAGATTTTAATTGAACTATATAAAAAACATGAAAATTGGAAAATTGTATCAATAGAAGATTTTGCAAAAACATATGTAAAGAGAACGTATAATTTCAAAAATCGTGCCACTCTATCATATTTTCATTAAATTTGGTTTTTTTAGCCTTTTCACGTTGGTCCCATAATAAGCAGCGGCGTCAATGCTCATATGCTGTTTGCTTGAGACTAGCTACTGCAAAGTGCTACATAAATTTTGTCACTAGTTTGACACGCTTAAGATGGCTATAGTATTTTTTTTTTTGCATTTGTGTCTATATTGTGTCATATTTCATTCTAGTAGCACGAAAGGATTGGATAACTTTCTGACGGAGATAAAAGATTGTGGAGAATGCTCAGATTAACCTGTCCTTAATAGTCTTTAACTCCTCAGACCTAAGGTATACAATTTTCGAAACACACTTTCACTTCCATACTCTCCATCGGCATAGAAAGCACTTTCAAAAGTTTTTGTCTGTCGTTTTTCTTAAGTTACAAAACAAAACGCAATTGGAACCCTTAGAAAATTATTCATATTAGTTTAAACTGATAACATATCCTAATTAGATTATATATTATAATGAAACTTTTAATTTGCTCAATTTTTTCTTTTTTCATGTAAGTCACGGGGCTACGGTAGCCTAACAGTTTAGTATAAAAATTCGTAATATAGGACATTTTCGATTCTTTGTTACATATATTATACAGTGTGTGTGCATACGATTCACTAAGGTCTGCACCAGTCAGATTTATCTAGTGCAAGTTAAGAAACGGGAAAATCAAGACCACCTTTTTTAAGGGAAATATCTTGAGATTTGTTTTTCGCAATTTCATTTTCACCAATCAATGGAATATGCTCTTTTTTAGTTACTCTAATCCCACCAGCGCTGGAGAAGAGATTTTTGGCAACTTAATTAACGAGGTGTCTGTTCAATTATTAATGAAGCACAATTATATTTGCTCAAGTAAAGAAAATACTAATAGGATTTCACAGTAGATAGTCTTAAACGTGCCTGCGTATGCGTCTGAGAGGTTTTCTCTAAATGCGATTATGTGTGTGTTACGACTGACTGAATTTTATAATATAATCGCATGTGAATCAGTCTTCAGAAAGTTAACAGCGCCTCTAAATAACAAGCCCCTATAAGATATATTTTTGAGTGACTTCTTTATCTCGGTTCTTTGTGCATTGTATTTACTGGACCCAAGAATGATATACGGAGGTGGTGGTCGCAGAGTATTGGATGCGACTGACCACTCAATATAGCTACGACCAAAGTAAACTCTACCGCACTGAGATTTGGACCCGCGAACACTGACGTTGTCTTTACAATTCTTGTCTATTTGCTTTCTCAGGCGGGAGATGCAGGTAAAGCGTACGTTAAAGTAAGAACGTAATTTTTTGATAATGCTGTGATGTTCTGGAACTCGATGCGACCCAAATTCCAATGTTAACGTTAGTTATAAACGCAAAAAAGAATTGTTAATATATATATTTTTTAAATTTCTTTGATTATATACTGTTATTATTAATATATATTTTTATTTATTTATTTTAAAGGCTACCGGATAACTTAGATCATATGCTCGTCTGTATTGAAAGCTTTATTTATCGAGATTTGCACCCGCGACCATTGAGTTATAATTCGGGATCCTTTCCCTACTCGGCTATTCATGCGCATGTATATAATATATATATTACTATATATATTATTATTATATGATGTGTTATTTATCTATTTATTTACTTATTTAGTTATGTGTTTATGTTTATTTATATGCATATTTATTTGTTTATTATATCATATTATAATACATTATATGTTCAGTAACCTTATTTATATTTGCATTCACCTTGCATGCTTTCCCTTATTTGCGCTGATATTATTTCTATGTATATTTTTTTTGCAAAACTCGTCGCAAAATGTGCTTCGTGCTTGCGCGATAAGGTGCACTGGTAATTAGAAAATAACAAAACAATATGTAGCCTTTATGTCCGTTCATCTATTATACGAATACTCAAAGCAGCGGATATTAAACGGTACTTTCAAGTATATTGATGATCCCGGTCGAATCAACCTTATAACATTAGGGACTTCGGCTCCTAATTGCGATTTTGTTTTGAATATAATTTGAGGCAATTTTCAATAGACTTTCAAATATAATGCCTTTACGGGAAGTTTATACTAATGAATTTTCCGCAGTCATTAGGATTTCTGTAAGTGGTTCATTACATAGCTTGCCGTAAGTTCAAGCGGGCTTGATTTTTGCGTAAAGAATGATGTTACGTATGCAATCTTCCAATAAGACCAAACGTTGCCTTGTATGCTTTACATTGTTTTTGTGCGGGAAGATATTAGTTTTATATTATATGGAAAATTTGCTTCGGAGATCAGACTAAAATCGCTTTTAAATTTCAAACATCAATATCTGCCAACTTCCTCTAAAGTTTCTGTGCGAAAATGCTTTTACATCCTCTGCTAAAATGCCCACAAATAATAATTAATAAATCATTATTTTAATACGCTTTCAGAATTTATCACTAACCGAACAGGGATTTTTCGTATGTTCTTGACTCCACTGAAAAGCATACATTAACATTTTTTTCCAGTCTTTTTCGGAGTACGTGTTTTTTGTTCGACCATTCGAAGTCGCCTTTTGTTCACTTTCTTTGTTCTACGTTTAGATGAATAGGTTTTGTAAATTTGGACGAAAAATTTCTTCGTAAGGCAAATTTTTAACTATGGCGGGCTACTGACATTTATATTTCTTAGATAAATTTTTCCATATTATTCACGCTATGCGGAAATGTCTGATCATTTCAACAAAGAGTAATACTTCGATGTGCAAATTCTTGAAAACTTTAATTATGAAATAGGTCAAAGTTACTATCGATTATCATTAAATATTTCAGATGCTTTTTTCCTTTATAAAACGTTTAAAAGATCTTGTGGGAAAATCAGGTTTTCTTTCATTACTAAATACCACATGCATGAAAATGTGAACATTAGTAGTATATGCGAATAATAACCAGCTGATGCCAAATATAACACAGAATCGATCATTGATTCGCTATAAAGTTTTGAGTTATTACTATGTAGCATTTACTAGTTAACGGATATCATATGTCCTTGATGTAAAAACTTCATTAGTATTACTGTTTGTTATTGTTTCTATGTTTTCAGGTTAGTACGGTTTTATTGTGCGGCATTCCCATAGTTTCGTTACATATTGAAGGCCAAGAGCGTTTGTGTCTAGCGCAAATTTCCAACACCTTGCTTAAACAATTTAGTTACAATGAAATCCATAATAGGCGTGTCGCATTAGGTATTACATGCGTACAGTGTACTCCCGTACAATTAGAAATACTACGACGAGCTGGTGCTATGCCTGTTAGTTCAAGACGGTGTGGTATGATAACGAGAAGAGAAGCTGAACGCTTATGTAAGAGTTTCTTGGGTAATAACACTCCGCCGAGGTTACCTGAGGATTTTGCTTTCAATGTGCAACATAAATGCGCTTGGGGATGCCGTGGGTCCTTCTTACCAGCTCGTTACAATTCATCACGCGCCAAGTGTATCAAATGCCAATATTGCGGTGTTTTCTTTTCGCCCAATAAATTTATATTTCATTCGCATCGTTTAAGTCAGAATGATAAATATGTACAACCGGACGCAGCTAATTTCAATTCATGGCGGCGACATATGATGCTAAGCGGCCAGCCACTGCAAGAAATAGTTTATGCTTGGGAGGATGTCAAGGCTATGTTTAATGGCGGCACTCGTAAGCGTTTAATGGGTAATGCAATCGGCCGTGCTTCACCCGGTGCACAAAATCATCAAAGCTCCACAAATTCAGGCCAAGTAAGGCAAGTTAATATTAATCAACAACAACAAAGTAACAATGGATCTAACCAGGCGGCCCTTATATGCCCAGTTGCCAAACGGCTTAAAGGAGAAAAACAAGACCTGAGCACGGTAACAACAGAGGCTACAGCTGTTGTTGGTGTAACGACTGTGGCTGGTGCCGCCACTGGCCCTTCTCGCTCAATAAATCAAAATTATCAGTCTGCAAATGCAGCAACGGCGATGTCAGATATTACAGACAACGATTGTTATAGTGGTAATAGCAACGATATGAATATATTACCCTTTTCCCGTAGCCTAATGATGGACTATGTGTGGCAACACGCTCAAGCCGCAAAGCAATCCTTCGTACAACATCAACATCTCATTCATCATAACTCCCAACTGTCACAGGCACAACAGCAGCAACCTCGATTGAAAGATAGCACAGCATTCACATTACCGTGGATAAAGCCGACAGATTGTGCGTCAATTACAGTACACCCGGTTATCAACAACAAAACTAGTCAAAATGGTATAATCGATAGCACAGTCCCTCAATTGATTAACCCCTCTGCGTTCAAGCCCGTACTGCAGCACGAAAATGCGATTGAAGCTATAAAGTGCGCTGCAGTTTCCGCAGCGGCTTCCACAGCTTCGTTAATTCTACCGTCTGGTATAACTAATCGACTAATTAACAAATTTCCCAGCGAGCCAACGTCTTTGGCACTCGCGATACATACTAACATAGAGCAACAGAGCGAGCCACACACGGCACAACCATATCAGAGTTTGTCGTCACCAACATTTGCTGTGCACTCCGTTAAACGCTTCAAACATAATCGAAATGGTACGTTGAAAGAATACCTTTTTCCATCCGATAATTGCTTAGAAAACCAATCTGAAGCAAAAGTTAAGCTGACCGATAAACGTTACGAAGCGTCTAGCTCAGAAGATCACTTGCCGATGGAAGAAGATGTTCTTGTAGACATTGAAACTACAGAAGATGATAAACCAGTTCAGCTAATTTTTGGCCCCAATATTGGTGAGTTGGAAGGTGATACTAATTCCACTGATGAAGACGATGATATTGATGTTGTCTGTCATGACATCGGTGAAAGTGAGACCATTCGAGTAGCGATGACTAGAAACCCTGTACATTTAGGCAACCACTCATCTGACAACGAAAATGATGGGAACCTTCGTTACCCAAATCATGACGATAAAGATGATGAAATCGATTTCGTGATAGACAACAAAAATGCAACACAAAATGAAGGTGATGATGTTCATACAAATTTAGTTACCAGGCAACCAGATTATCTAACTTCGTTAACAATCAATGCAAGTTCCAAAAACTTTCGCAATGAATATGGATCAAGTGAGTGCCTTCACAAGCATACATCTCCAAGCTGCCAGTTAGAACAAAAGATCAACAAAACTAATTTTCTACAAATCGAAGGGAATATCACGGCACTAAATACAATAAGATTTCAGGTAATTATTCCAAAGTGCCCAAAACTATTTCTTAAATTCCTTGCGGTCGTCAACTCACTTGAGTTAAAAATTTCGTGGAACTCCTAAAGAGTATTAATTAGTATAAATGCCAGCAATTTTAAAGAAGAATATGAAATTCGTGTTTTCCATCTATTATAGGAACACTAAATTCAAATTTGTCTTATGGATTTCCAAATGACAATGGGCGTAGTCTGTTGGCAGGATGAAGTGGGCAGTTTTTACGAATTAGAGCAGATATTAGTCCATGACTTGATGCAAATAGTCTGGGAACTATCCATAATTCAGAGTTCATTGCTATACGGTACCTCTTAAAATGTTAAAAAAAGAATAGTTCAGCAGTATATACGTCTCTCTATTTTTTTGGAAATTTCTTGGGGGAGGATTTTTCCGTCACTCTATTACAATTTAACGTTATACATTAGCTCTCGTAATGGGTTACATTTCCAGTGTAGTAAGTTGAGTAATTATAGACGTCGCATTCCATCTATTCTCTGCGAACAATTCTAATACGATTAATTGTTGCTTAGATTTTAAATATTACAAATAGAAAGATTTTCAAAAACAAAAAAAAATTTAACAATATATTAGTACCCCACAAAAAACGTTGCTGTTCAATATTTCAACGAGCATTATACATTATTTTGAAAGTGATTTAATTGTTTTTTTTAAACGAAAATATTTGAAAACTTTTGTATAAAATTTGTGATTTGAACGTGCACGCAGTAGGTTTTTTTTAAAAAAGTTTTTGTAAATATATTTCTGTCTCTTATATAAATAAATGGTGATGGTTTTGCTTGAAAACTTTACCTAAGATTCTTGCTATCTCATTTTAAGAAATCTGTGGCAAACTCTTTGGTCATTTAAAGGCATTTAATTTGAATTGAAATATAATTTTCTTTTAAATATTAAAATGTCGCTATCTGTTAGAGAAATATTTTGTTACAGTCCTATTATTCCACGCTAATTATTTGCTTAAATTTTTAAAATATCTTCTTTGCCCTGGTAAAAGTAGATGTTCCTTCTATAGGGAGCGAAGTGCTCGATCGCAGTGCAAATTAGTTGAAAATTAATTAAACGTTTTTCGTTAAAGTTCTATATTCTATTATTTATTTTCCAGTTTCGTTTTGTTAATAATAATCAAAGGCAAAACAACAATAATAATAACACGAATAGCAATGTCAATCTCAACAGTAGAAACAAATACACTGTCGGTAACAATAATTATATAAATATTAAAAAGTTGAATCAATAAAATCAATAACATTATAACTGTAACTGTCTTTTGTGATCTTACGCTTTTATTCCACTCCTTTTGAAATTAAGTTTGTAACACTGAACTGTGGTTTTTTAAGATAGCATAGGTTTTATTTACAATTCGTAAAAGATCTATTTACCAACTATTAAGCGGAACTTATATTTACAATGCCTTAATCCTCTTTTTGGTCTTGGTCGCTGGAATCTTGGGATTTAACTTATTTGACAGGACTCTAAATTGACTTTTTCCCCTAAATTTTTGCTAATTATTGTTAATCTTCTCGCAAGTAGCCAGCTGCATGAGGTAGCTAAAGCTTCATGATTGTGTCTTTAGTTTTTCCTTTCTTTGAGATTTTGTTTCTTGGAAACTCAACTAGTTCTTATGAAAATTTAAATCGTCGAATGTGCGATCATCATAACAATAGCAAGAACAAAAACGCAACAAATAGTCATTATTTCAACTATATCAACATGGCTAATATCACTACCATTTCTTTCATTGTGCCTGTTTGTATACACAATACCTGCCAAGAAATATTAATGACCTACTCGTGCTTATCTTGCTCTGTGGTCATATTATTCTCAAGGAAAGGGACCTTTGCCGAAGTGGCGCGAGAGAGAACTCACACTTGTAACATTCTGCAAATAAACTAAGGCCATTTTTGCCGGGCTCTCGAACTCACATTGCCGTCTGGCGATTAAAGTTAAAAAATTTATGAACAGACTCTGTGAAAACATATACTTGAAATGTTTGGCAGTCAATCGTTCAGACGAAAAGATTTGTCCAGGCTGGACCCGGAAAACAACATGGACGTTTATAATAATGTGAATAAACGTGTCTAAACCTTGTCGTTGCAGCTTTCACCGAGCTACCTATATTCTTTATCACCCACGTCGTCATTTGCGTCTTTGGTCACGACATGTCATGCTTTAATATCAGGCGCATCCGATTATTCTGTTGACTTAGCTCCGTTGGCGATCGTCTGACGTAACAAAATGTAAATAAATCTGAAAGCAGTTATATCCCAAACGAACTTTCCTAAGATAGCATTTTAAGTTAACGAGAATAGTTTCCTATTATCAGCATAGACCAAGATATTCGTTGATTTAAAAGGGGATGAAATACAAAATATTGAATGAATAGGATAGATCTTAAGTGACTATCTTCTGAAGTGACGTGAAATTTTTAGATGGGAATAAATTAAATAGTGCTTTAAAAATCTAATAGAAAAATAGCAGGGGAAACAAGTAAATAGGTTACTTTCACAACAATAATTCTCGGCTAATTCTGTTAAAGGCCTCACTAAACTCAATGTAGTCAAATTGCTTTTAAAGAAGGTCTTAAACAATCATGGTAAGGGATTTTAACACTAGATTTACCGCACCCGTCAATTTTCAAGCTTAAAAATTTTGCATATATTGGGTTTTAACGAATTGATGTAGCAAACAAGTTTTTTTTTGGGACATTATGTTATTTCTAGATGTGGTATAGCTACTTTTATCGAAACGCCTCAATTTACGGATAACTTTTACGAATCATCAGCGACGCAAAAATAAAGATCTATATATAGATTGTCTATAACTATTGTTACCGAAAACACATATTTTTAAAAAACTTGTACCCAAGCATTCGACAGAACCACCTGTCACAGAAACATTACTTAATTTCATAACTTCCACAATTTTAGGAAAAATAATAAAATCAAATAATTATTTTCGATGCTTACACCTGTTGGCGCTGGAAAATCTGTAACTGGATAAATAGAGAAGGAAAGGAGTTATAAAAATTAATTTACCTGTTAAGAAAAACGAACTTGACAATTTAATTAAAAAATGATATAATCACTTTATGAAACTTTGCTTTATATGACATTTTCCAATTTTTACACCAATACCTTTCCAAATTTTATATTTAGCTTGTGTAGTTATCCACTTTACTTTCTCTTCTTTTAATTTTTTTGCTATACAAACACAGATGACATTACAAATATTCCGTTGTAAATACAACGAAATAGGAACCAAAGTCGATATGAAAGCAATCAAGTATCATCAACCCAGACTGCGATCGTACCGCTATTGTCTTTTTTATCGTACAATAGCCCGATAATGAGACACAGACACCATCTTCAGATGTTATTGTCAACTGTGAATGTGTTAGTAAGCCGTTCGGAACGATTTTTTGATTGAATGTGGAGATCATCCCAATGAACATCTGGAGCATATTTCAAAAATATATTCATGTAATCGGAAATTGTACACGATATGATTATAGACGGTGGCCGTTTCTCACCCACATATTTCTAATCCATCAGAGAATGTTTGCGCCAAATTTCAGCTTTCTGTCTTTATTTTTACGGCTGTGACAATTTAGAAAATTTACTCGCCAAATTGACCGGTTTTTGCGAAAATAGATATGTAGAAAACGTCGGTGAAGCTAGGACTAAAGGTGTTTGTGAAAGTTGGCTTGCCTTTTAGAAATGCACCATAGGTAGGGGACATAATTAATTTGATAGTGGAGTTAATTTATGAATTAAAATGCACATAAGGTATTGCAACCTATCGCACGTTTTCAACATGTCTGCTACCGATTTTATAAACTGTAAAAATACAAGCTTGAAGATGGACTGTGATGCAGTGAAGTCGTACTGCATAGAACGTTTACTTTATTATCGTCGTTGTCAGAGGTAAACTGTGGATGGTTTAAAACCCGTAGAGTTAGAATTAGGTTGGGAGAATTTAGGTAAAAGATTTGAATTCGCAAACCTTTCTAAAATCATTAAAAGCCAGGAGCAAGGAAATTAAAGTAGCGTCTCTTTTAGAATTTATCAATTCATAAAATCTGAAGTTCTTAGATTTTTTTTAGAGAGCTGATGTCATCTTAAGCGCTTCCTTAGAATAAAATTTGCGGCTATGTTAAAATAAATTACTTCTAGAGTACCTACCATTATCGTAAGCAAAGAAATTTTTTTTTTTCAAATTTTGTGAGCAACTTGTTTTTCTTATCTTTCATCAATATCATCTTGGATTATAACAGACTGGGTGTGAGGCACGCCTGTTTGCTCCAAACTAGTGCACAGATGACGAAAATTGAGGAACTTATAAAAAAAAAAAAAACAGGTTGAAGTTGAAGATTTTTTGAAGAAAGCCTTTAGATCTATCTAATAATCCGATAGGCATCAGGAAACTGTTATATTCATTAAGAAGCTCAGAAAAATGTGGTAAGTTCAAATCATTGCCGGAATTAAAATACTCGGTGTGTTCATGCTTTCACTTACTTTACGAATGAGACAAGCAGTTTTTTTATACATATTAGTTTTTGAATTTGGTATATGTTACAAAAATGTTCCTATAAGTGATAATCGGACGAATGGCGGTAAGCTTAACATTTAAGGGAGCTGAAAATGAAAAAGAATACGATAAAGAAGAAAATGATCCAGTTATGCCAGCCACTACCGATCTTATTTACTCTGAAAGAATATTTGAAAATTGCTGGGAAAAATCTCAGAGCTATGGACTTACTGCAGCGAAATATCTGCAAAAACCTAGCCCTGAAAATTCGTGGCTTCTGCAGTTAAAATGCAAATGGTGCGTCTATGAGTTCAAGCTTCTAATATTTTGATAAGTGATAAAAAACAGGCTCCGGGAATAAATTAGTTTTTGGATTATTATTAACATTATTATCTTGAGCAGATGATAAGCAAATATATATAAGAAGATTAAATACAAACAAGGAGATGTGCTTATTTAAAGACGTTATAATTCGGAACAAAGAAAAATGATTTTTTTTCCCTTTTATAAGTACGTTTATTTTCTATCTACTGTGCTTGATGCCAAATTAGTGTTAACGTACGCAATAAACACTTCAAGTTCTCTTTGTAGCTTGGAAAATTTGGGCTTCAGTGATCTCGCTCTCTTAAGATACCCTAGAGTTCTTCTCTAAGTCGTCCATTAAAATTTTCTTTTAATCCTTCCACATCCAAGTGTAAAAACTACCAGGACGCATCTTGATCATCGAATACAGCAAACTTCTCAGAAGTTCGCGATAAGGAAATTCTTTAATGTGGGTGTAAGTTAATTCCCGATTAAGTTGTGAATGTTTATCCTTTGGCATAACATAATTTCACATAAAGTTGCTCCTTTAAATCGCCATGAAGGAAAGCAGTTCTTATGCCCACTTGATAAAAAGAAAATGTTTTGCAACTCCAATAGCCAACGTGTAACCATTTATGTGCCCCTACGTTGGTATTGCGGTCCCACGTTAAGCGGCACTTTAATATAACAAGTTGTGTCTGTGTCTATCAGACTTAGTTTTGTGTAACCACACTATTACACCAATTGTATTTAACCAATTTAGTAGTGAGTCTATCTATGCCCTCTTGTAACTAAAGCTGTTATCTAAAAAAACTTTAGGGCAACCTTGCAGTGCCATTATAAGAGGGATGGAGGCATATTAATCATACGTATGTATTTTAGCTGAGTTTGTGAACTTTCTGAGATGTGGAAGGGATTATATATCATTGCTCGCGGATACTCGTAGGAAAAAGAAATTGCACGTACGTGCCCCTTAACGAATATGCGGACAGACGTACCGAACGGGGATCCTATGTGCCTCTAGAGCCTTTCAATACCTGTCCTGCCTATCGGTTCCCCTTTGGCCCTAGAAAGTTTTTTGAAATCCCGAAGTTGGGTCCGACATGTAAGATATATTATGTGTAGATAATACCAATAATAGAAATATTTATACTATACATATAATATTAATGATAGAAATATTTATAATATATGTATATAAAATTATTAATAAAAGAAGTATTAAAAAAAAGGAAAACGAATGCATAACCTGCGTGCCGCACTGGTTTGTTGCTTCAGATGATAAGGATGTTGTGTATGTTGTGTTGAAGTATCAACAATGAAAATGGTGATATTATATGGTAGACGCCGTCTATACCTGGATTTGCTGTTGCTTTTATTGTTCCTATATAACATATTGTTTAGATAACATTGAATGCCATTTTCAGATTATAATGTGATATTATAGATGTTGTGCATAAATGCAACTTTCAGACCACACTTGTTTCTGTGTTTACGTCACAAGCCCAATGCTACGTGCTTCTTCTTTCGATAATAATTCTCGTGTCGTAATTTAAATTTTTTTTCGATTTTATAAAAATTAATATACAACATAACATCAACGCAAAATAAAAATATTAACCGTTCTTAAGTACTGTAGTTATTCTCTAATCTTCAAATCACGTCCTTTTATGGTCTTTAGACGCAATTAACATTTATGTACTTCAACAACAAAAAGAAAACCTCCACCATGTTCTTTTTTATTTGTTTTAGATTTTAATGTCTCATGTTTTTGGATAAGATTCATTGTTCTTTCCTTTATGGTTTTCTTGTTATTGAAAAATTTCATTGAAACTATTAGTTTGTTTTTTTGATATATTTACGATAGGTAGAGCCGATGATTAGATAAGCTAAAAAAATTTTTTTCTCCTTAGAGCCAATTTTCCCAATACTTTCACACATACAATAGTTGCATAGATAATAAAAATGGCATTTAAAAAAATAAATAAATAAAATCATGTTCTAACTAGTTTTGAACTTTTATCTTTTTTTATAAGCACCTTGAATTTCTATAAATAATTTTTAAAATTTTCTTTGTTTTAGTTAATTAACTTCCTTTCTTAACACATTTCTTATTACGTGTAGTTTTTCTTTTTTCGCACATATCATTCAAAGTACTACGTTTTATAATTTTTATATTAGCCGCTCAGCGAAAATTAATGTAAATAACATTTTTCTACACAATTCAAGTGTTTTTAGAAAATTTCTTTATTGTTTCTTTCCGTCAGCCGCACCAAACCTTTTCCATTTTTTTTTCCATCACAAAATCGAACAACCTCCCTCTTCTTTTCAATAGCCGTCCTTCTTCCCCTGTATCGAACATCAGGATCAACCAAAAACTGACAGAAATGGCGCCAACACATCTCCCGCAATTACACTCTTTTTTGTGTGAGAAATTAATAAACCTGTCAATGCACAAGCTTTATAAGCTAAAACCTTATGTTACAAACACCTTTCGGAGAGTTGAAAATTTAGCAACAGGAAAATATGTATTTTCATGTCTTTTTTTATTGAAGAAAACCTTTCGCAATTAGTTTTGCTTTGTACCTTATACTTATAACCTTTCCATTTGGCATAACTGTTTAATGAAACTGCATTTAGATTTTAGAAACCTTTGTACAGATATTCCCACTTGTTACGAAATTCCATACTTTCAATTTTTTTATAAATTTCGGGGATGATGTTCGCTCTTACTTAAATAGCGCCGTGTAATTTTCTTGAAACTTCTGAAGAATTTCTCTTTTCCTGAACGGTCGTTGTTTCATTCTTTATGATGTATAAAATTCAAACGGTTTTTCTCCTCGCCTGAGTGAATTATAGGTTTTGATATAGTAGATAGTAGATTTTGATTTTGACTATTGTTTCGGTAATTTATATGCCTTTTTTTTTAAAACTTTGAACATTTCATTAAATGTACATCCCCAACATTGATGAATTCTTTTGTCCGAACTTTGTCGACATCGCAGCTTCAGAGTCTTAGAAACATTTAAAAGCTTCTAACTTCTTCTTCATCAAAAAAATATTTGCAAAGTAATTACAGTTACTATTGAATAAAACTGGCGAAATACTTTGATCAATCATAAACTATTAGACTAATAGGTTCATGTACATCTGAATGAATACCCTCAGTGGGTCTACTTGCTCTCATTTCTTTAACATTCCATTGGTTACTTTGGGCGTAAGTATTAGAAAAGTTAGTTGTTGAAATATCGAGCCTACCAATAGCCATATTCTATTGGACAATATTGTTTTGTTTTCTGTGATGTAATCTATCAGAGTGAAATGAGACTAGATAAACATGGTTGGACTCTCACACGTTACTGCACCATCAGATGGTACTTTAAATTCCTCAATAATATATTTTATAACATTTAACTTTAATCTATTACACTGCACAAGGTTAGTTTAAACTCTACATTAATTTTTTGATATGAACACAAAGCCAAACATTTTTTTTCTCTTGTGACAACAAGGTTTAAAATGTTGAAACGCGTTAACGATTACCATTTTCATTGATTATTATTTTTGCTGATGGTTTTGATAAGTCGTTGTTTAATACTAATATTCTGTACGAAAATTAGCCATATCCAATTGATCTGTTAAATTTTAAGTTTAAATCAAGCTTTTCAATCATTACGTACTCTTAAATTCTCTAACTATATATAATTTACTAATTGCAATATATTTATAAAATCATTGGAAATTTATGTGTCTCAATGTCTTTGCCGTATTGTGTACTCCTGTTTAATTTAAACGCGACTGCTGCGCTTAACACACATTTATTTAATTTAATTATAATACAGTTTCATCCATTTTGTGATCCTGAAAGTGAATATAAAAAACACCCTACTGGTTTAAACTTGAATCAAAATGTTTATTAATATTATATAGACTTCGCTAATATTTGTGAAATACATAGTATAATACGAAAATAGTTGAAACTTATTAGAAGAACAATGAACTCATGGTTATCTTCTGTGCATATGGGATGAAGCTCATATTTGATTAAATGACTTCATAAATAACGATTGTTGCTCTTTTGGTGTAAACAAAACACATCTGATGTTTCTAAAGGGCTTTTACGTGTACAAAAGTGACTTTTGGATATGGATAAAATATTATTTTTGGTCATGAAAATGGCAGTGTATTTATTGTCAATCGAGAACACTAGAGAAACGTGCTAACTGATTTTTGTGGCAAAAATTAGATGGTTTCGACTTGGACGGTATATGGCTTCAAAAAGATTGTGCAACATACTATACATTTCGCAATAAAATCAATTTATTGAGAGAAAATTTCAATAATTGAATTTTTTACTATAGGAAAAAGTAGTTGCGCAAACAGACAGATGGACGGACGAATATGCGGACATGCTTAAGTGTATTTGAAATTTGAAACTTGCCAAGAATTTGTACACTTTATGGGGTTTTTGAAGCTTGTTGCTGCACGTTATAAAGGTATTAAAAAAACAATTAAAGTTTAATACTCTATAATATTGGGTAGGCGTGGTCAATTTTTTCATTTTTGTGCACGAATACTACAGCGTGGCCCTTAAAATATGCGTTTAAAGTTTTGCACATTTATCTGTTACAATTTATGAGTAATGAGCAAAAACCCAATTTTTCATTCCCTTTGAAAAACAAAAGTGCTCTCCGTTTACGTGAAGCTGTGGCTGTGTCCTTCGACCGGTTTGGCATATTTTCAATAACAGTCTGCGTGAAAGAACTCCCAATGTTTGTGCCAAATTTGAAGTCGATAGCTTCATTTTTGCGGCCAAGAGAATATTTACAACAGACAGTGCACAGACAGACAGGCGGACAGGCGGACATGCTTAAATCGATTTGGAATTTGATGCTGATCAAGAATATATATACTTTGTGGGGTCTCTGACACTTCCTTCTGGGCGTTCTAAACGGTTTGACAAAATGAATATACCCCTCATCCTTCGGTGATGGATATAAAAAACATTTATTTAATGACAATATATAAAAGATTTTTATAAGATTCTAGATCCCTATTAACTAATTCTTAACAATTTTCTTTAGTTATTGGAGTATTCTGTTATCGAAATTTCCGGTTATAAACAAGTAAACATACACGTCACAACTCCCACAAGAGCTTGCCTTTTTCGATCAGCGTAAAAGTCGAAATTAATTTATTCATACTTTTTCCTGCGACCGTTTGTACTTTATAAGTTTCGAAAGAGCGGAAACACTAAGTTAGAAAGCTGATAATTGGCATATACATTCTTAAATCAGTTCTATAGCTTACATAAAGTTCGCAATTTTTTTAAATTGGAAATAATCTTTAAAATTCTGAGAATTTTAGTTTATATTTGTGAGCAATACATAGTTCGATTAGCGAAGTCCAATAAGATCATCAAATTTGGTTTGATCCTTTTCAGGCATTGTTATAAGTTTGAATGTGCTAATGCTTATAATCGGCACAATGACATCTTCGTAATTAGCAAATAAGTATCTGAGTTAGTGGACATATTTCAGACTGTAAATCCTTAGTTTCCGACACCAAAGAGATATAGAGTATTGATTAAATGCTACTATATTTCTATTAACTTCTATTGAACAACTAACACAAAGTTGTTTAATGCAAGGTAAGAACAAGATCATGTATTCCTACGTAAAGAAGAAAATATTACCTTTCAAACATATTTTTACTATTACGGTAAAACTTCTTGGGCGAGTTAAGCCTTTTCTGCTAGCAGATTAACTGGAGTCATCCTTGTTTTTAAGCAAACTTGGTAAGTGCGTAACGCTGAAAATCTGCTACTAAGTTCGGGGTTTTGGCAAGCAAGTCGCGTACACAAGGTGTTTTTACATTCGTCATTGGAGATAGTTTTTTAACTTTTTGGATGACAGCAGTAGGTAAATTGCAAGAAGTGTATGTCTGGCATATGGGTGAGACTTAAAAATATAAAACTCAAATGCAAGAGACCTATTCTAAATAGGCGTGTGAGGCTTGAATATTGCTTCCGTCTTATACATTATGTTTAGCATCGAAAATGGTTAAAAATCTAGCTTGGACATATTATGCTATCTGCATAATTAAGGCATATCAAGCAAGTGTAAACAACAACTAGCTATTTTCTAACACTTGACCACTTTCGTGCTATTTATGTTTATTTTACAGACGCCACGAAGTCTGACTGTGTTATTCAAATTTTAGAGAAGCGTCGTCCATTATCGATAAAAACAATTTTTCATTTATGTTGAGCTGGCCGTCGTAAGGCGTAAGCATAAGCGAATTGCACTTTTCTAAAAGAAGAAAGCACTTAAATCTCCATTCATACCGCTGTGAAATTTCTAAATTATAGTAAACATTAAGGATCGAACCGATGTAATCTCTTCACTTTGTTCGCAAGGAAAGGCGTTCAGTATTGCGTATATTCAAGACATGTTGGCAGGCTCACCCTTTGATGTTTATTGTATTTATTTTTATTTTATTTTTATACTTTATTTACGCATCAAATTCAGCTGACATAAATTCACAGCCAAACTTAATTGGCTCTTAGAAATAAATTTCAAGTGTTATTATTAACCATTAAAAAGTATTTAAAAAAAAAAGAAATAAAAAGGCAAAATTCATTCATTCAAATAAGCATACCGATAGTAGCGAAGAAATGTAGTTCAATTTTCGAATCCTATAAATATATTGCAATTAGATGTTAATATAGACACGACATAGGCAAATCTTGCATGTTTGGGAGAGGTGATTTGATAGTTTTTAATGAATGCGGTATTGAGATTAAACTATAGACATCATTTAGATGTTTGCGAATGACTTTGAAAGCATTGAAAAGCTCGTAATTATACGTACATTGACTAAGCTTTATGAACGTAAAGTTCCTAGAGAAAAAGTTCGGGACTTTGCAGTTTAATACCCCCAGTAATGTCGACGAATCGATAGTATCATTTATTAACTTAATTAAGAAGTAAATATCGAGGGTAAATCTACGTTTCCCAAGTTATGGCAAGGCTAGAAAAGGCAATTCATTTTCGTGAGGACAAAAGGAGACAAGAGCGAGGATTACTTTTGAACGAATTCTATTGATTCTACATAGTGTGTATAGGCAGAGGACCACACAATAGACTCATATTGAAATATTGGCCTCATTAAACTCTTATACAGTAAAAGCTTCTTATTCGCGTTTCCTTCAGTCGCGTTTTCACTATTCGCGGATTAAAAAAAAACGACCTAATTCCTATATTGCCGGCTATAAATTTCCGCGATCGGTGTTTTTGAGAATGTAAACAAACAGAATGTAAGCAACCTTATTACTCAATGAATAAAGTCTGTATACATATTTTTAAATGTTGCTGCTCCGTTCTGCGGTAAAAGCCGCTTTGCGTGTTTCACATTCGTTACAAAAATTGCGATCGAGTAACACGTCTCTACCGCTGTTTTTCTAATTTATAATGTCAACTAAAAAAAATGAGCAACGAGTTTCGACACGAAAAAAATCTGTATTACCGCTTAAAGTGAAAATAGAAATGCTTAATCGTTTACGCCTTGCGGAGCCATTTGCATCCATATCACGCTCATTTAATGTCAACGAATCAACTGTACGATCGATAAACAAATCCGAAGATAAAATAAGGTCGTCTGTAGCTTCAACTTCACTGTCAGCGAAAATTCTTCGTGATCCAATAGACAAAATGGACGTGGCGTTGTCATTGTGGATCGAAGGCCGCAACAAAAAAAGGGTGCCCCTGCACAAAACATTCATTTCTAAAAGCGAAAAGTCGGCTCCTGGATTTAATGCAGCAAAGGATAGAGTTACACTGGTGCTACGTTCTAATGCATGTGGAGATTGTGTCATTAAACCACTGATGCTTTACAGATCGTTTAATCCTTGGGCTTTAAAAAATCAAAACAAGGATAACCTGCCATTGTTTTGGCGAGCCAATAAGAAAGCGTGGGTTACAAGCGCTATTTTTTGTGACTGGTTCCGGAATTGTTTTGTTTCTGAAGTTGAAACTTATTTAAAAAAACAGAATATAGCCTTTTTTAACGTAACGATCGTCAAACTTCTGGGGTCATCAATTAATAAAACCGAGCACTGGCCTACCTTTATTAAAAGAGAGATCAATGTGAAAATTAAAACGAAGCTTTTGATCCAATAAAACTCCTAAGTGCATGAAAGAATCTACATTTTCAATTGCTGCGAATCAATGAAGTAATCACTAGCGAATAGAGCCCTCCTTGAGAATAAAAGCTTCTTAGAATCTTTAAAATTTAGTTTCATAAAATTTAGAGAGCACCACGTAACCCAATGGTCTAAGACAGATCGAAGAAGATACGAACGCAAATCATAGGAAAAGGAAGGAAACATTTTAGCATCGTCAGCGTATATTATGATATGACTGGACTTCGAATCACCAAAGAGAGATCAATGATGTACAGGATAAACAGAAAGGGTGCTAAATGGCTACCTTGAGGGACACCTGACGTTACGAGCAACTGATCAGACGTAATGGGGTTAAACAGAACCTTAAACGGTCTAATATGGAGATAAGCTCTTACTAATTTCAATAAGTATAAAGGGAAACCAGAGATTTGCAGTTTAAAGATCAATAATTTATGGTTAACTAAACGCTTTACTAAAATCAGTGTATATGACATTGGACTAGAGCGACTAGAGAAAGCCTTGCAAACATGGGCAATAAACTCAAACAAGTTCGTAACGGTTTTCTTTTAGGATACCATGCTGAAATGGGAAAATATAGGATTTGACAGCGAAAATTATGCATATGCTGGATAACAATTAGTTCAAACACTTTAGGTAAGAAACTCAATTTAGCAGTGTCTCTATAGTTTTCGACCAGATGTCTTTTTCCACCTTTGTAAATTGGAATAACGTAACTGCGCAACAAAAGTGAAAGCATACGGTTTTAATGAAAGATTAAAAATCTTTGAGATAACACCACATAATGCCTCATAGCGTGACTTGCGTTTACATAATGAAGTGACATCAAACTCAGGTGCACAATTATATTTAAGTGACCTTGAACCTTGTATTAAGTTTTTATCTGAAATGACTAAATACGCAATCGAGACGAAGATTTGATATGGGTAATTACCAGTTAAATCGGAATCAGCGAAGAGATTCGGAATTTCAATTACACCAGAGGATTTGGAGCCATTAAAAAAGGTGCAGGAGGGATATATGGATATTCTTCTTTTAGAGCTGACAAATTTATAAAAACATTTAGGGTTACTAAGAAGTTAGGATTGTACACTTTAAAACCAATTGTGATAACTTTGATGGTTGAGGTAACTGAATCTTTGTCTCACCGAAGAGAAAACGTAACAGTCCTATGCAAATCCTTCTTTCATGTATTTTTTGAGAAATTCGTTTTTTTTTATTTTTAAAGTATTTAATTACTTTATTGAACCACGGCCGGCAATTACTTTGAAGGGGTGGTTGCCTGATCGCAACGGATACAGAAATAGCTAGGTTTAATACAGTAAAGAAGGATTAGGATTTCCGTATTCCTAGCAGTAAAATCAAGCGTAATGTGTGAGTGATGAGACTTAAACAATATTAAAATCATCTTGTATATTTGAACAAGATGGATTTAACATATTAATGTTATTCAAATGGCAATCCTGCTCGTAATGAATCGGTAAACTAAAATCTGCAAAGCGATTTGCAAGTTTTTTTTGGAAAATTAGCAAAGCAAAGGTCTAAGAGTCTGCATTATACTTAGAAGTTTGTTTTCGATCAAATAATTGACTGAAAAATACACTAGCACCTTCAAATTTTAGGCTTATCTTACTTTATCGGCTTGGCTTTTGGTGCTTCTAATGTCTACGTCAGGAACGCTTTGCGTGAGAGATGTAGATGGTCGATTATCAGCCGTGCTACTTGCCTTGCTCTCGCTTTTGCTCTTATCATACTTTTTAGTGTGGCCACTCTTGCCTTTTTTTCCTTTGGTAGTGTTACCGTTAGTTTTGCAAAGTCGATGTCATTTTTGCTACTGTCCTTGTAGTTTCATTGCAATTTTGGGTGCTCCCCTTGCTATGATTGTTATTCTTCCCGATCTTGTTTTTGCATGTTTTTTGGTAGTCACTGTCGCTTTTATTGTTGCTGATGTTATTTTGTAAGGGTAATCTGAAGAAAAGCAAAACACCACACACACAATGACATGTTTATAAAAATAAAGCAAAACTTTATGATTTTATATGCTGTGAAAAATAGTCGAAAGGAAGAAAAAGTTAAATAAAATTAAAAGTTCAACTAGACTAAATAAATTGCGCAAAGTAAAAATATTATATTTTGTTTTTTCCTCACAAATGAATTCTATACTACTAAATTACAAATGAATGCTACATTTTGCTGTTGTATCATAAAGGAATGCTATATTATATTTTTGCTTTGTTGTAAAATTTGTGTTTTCATTACATTTATATAAGTCAATATTTTTTTATTTAAATAAACTTCATTATCATAACATTGGGTTTGGTTTAAATAATTTTTCAAAATATCGCAAAAATGAAAGACCCTTCTGCTTTCGTTATTTCCTGATTATCTTGTTGCTTTGCGTCGCGACCCTCCAACGAGACGTTATTACATCGAACACGTTTTCCACTGTCTTTCGTTCCAGGATAACGTTTTATTGAAAGTTTCCTTGTCTTGTGCTAATAGAATTTTAGGGTAAGGGCTCCTTAGGTTGTCCCGCAGAGCAAATGCAGTGCAGCCTTTAAAATAGTACGGACACTCGATATTAGTGCCTATAATGATTTTAGTTTCATGCAGGTCTAGCCGACTTTGGACTAACTCTCTCAAACTCCGAATGACACATAATGATGCCATCACTTTTGGGATTAACGTCAATTGCGAAAATATTGTAATAGGTTGGTCATGTTTTAACGTAGCAACGGATTACCTTTGTAATTATAATATTGTGATACAGAACTACGATGGCGCACAATATTAATGTGGTTCCCATCTACAGCACCTATGCAGTCTGTGAGATTCCAAATTTGGCAAAAACAAACAAAACGGAGCAAGAATAAACATAAGATGCGATAATTATCTGACACTTTCTTCAGGAGCAAACTATCTACAAAAAAACAAGATAAATGTTTTTTTGAATTGCAGTTATAACAAATGGGAAACTTACAGCAGCTTTAACAACAATGGGCATTTGGTAGATATAGATGGTCTATACAAAGTTTTGGTAGCATCTTCTCTATCAAATTTAGAAGAAAATTAAATACTTCAGGATTCCTACGAACATTCACTTTCAATGGCTTGACGTCAATATAACACATATAGTCGAAAGCGGTCAAAAATAATCCACCGACATCTCGGCTTTTATACAACGATTGTACCCATCATTGTATTTACGACAACGACGATCACGCTCCCACGTCATTTCTATTATCATAATCCAAACAATTAAATTGTCGCCAGACATTTTCTTTCGTCACTCAAATGCTTCCTTACAAACCTATTAAAGATTGCTTTTTAATTATAAATATATTATTAATTATAGCGCGGACTTACTATAGTGTGGACTTACTAGAAATAATTAAAATCGTCTTATGCATGAAAAAAAAAATATATTGTATTGGATATACAATCTTTGCTTCGTAATTACTTTTATATAAATACTTTATAAAAACCCACCATTCCTATCAATGTTTCGATTTTTTCTGTGCATCAGAGGTTTTGAGATTTTAGATAATCCTTACTTTCGTGGGATTGAAAGAAAATTAGTCTGTTTCTCTATACAAAATTATTTCCATATTAGCAATTGGCAGTGTACAAGTTTTAGTGAATTTATTGAGTTTAGTATAAAACTAACCTCCATTTTTTTAATACCAAAATTGTTCATTTTCTTTGGAATAATCCAGAAGGTATTTTCTTAAATTATATGTTGTTTAAGCATTTTGTTTATTTACTTTTCTATTTCTCTCTAGTGAACTTGTGGGTACCTATACATATTGCAAAAGAGCGGTTTATCGATGTTTATGTAAGCACATCGTCGTCTTTATTAGATAAATTTTGAAATTAAGCAAATATTTTTCTTAGCTCAGAATCTTGTCTTTGTTACGCCCCTTGACATTAAGTACTTATCCAAAAAGTTTGCCTAATTGTTTAAATTTCTTTGGAATCAGTGTAACTAAGCTACTTGGGCTTGTATGCGTATCATTTCAAATACGGAAACGGAAAGATTTACTTAATGTTGTTTCAAAACAATTTTCTTCAAAATGATTACGCCTAACTATACTAGATTGCCATCTTGTCTCAATGAGACATTTGACTACTTTAATTCCAATAATAATTGCTATTGAAGTTAGCCTTGATTTAAACGACCCCTGAGCAAATTTACCTCTTCATGTTCTTATTCCTTGTTAAATCTATAGGAACAGTTCCTCTTCGACGGATAATACTAAGCTTTTGGGAAGCGTTTGGCTGGGGTCCACTATGTGTAAACGTTTTGTTTGAATGCCATTTGTTGTTAAAATAGCTGAAATATGGTTTACTGGTGAAATTATTTCGTTCTACAACCTCTTTGGATTTGTTTTCCATTCAATTTTTTATTAGTTTTTGCATTAGATCTTTTCCTAAGTTTAAAATTGACAGTTGATGCTGATGATAATGTTGTATAATTGTTTCTATTTGTTTGGATCTTGACTGCACTTGCATGATTTGGTTCGGGTATTCACCTTTCTGTTGCTGCATCTTTTGAATATGCTTGGTCATTTAATTTTAAAGCTGCAACTAGAGTTTCTGCCGCTCCTTTATACTTTAGCTTCAAACATTCGAGTTGTTCAATCCTTGAGTGAATTTGTTCAGCATTCATGGCAAAGTTTTCTGTTTAGTTTTCCTTAATTTTTTTGCTTGAATGTATTTTTGGATATATTATTTTAACAGTCATTATTATTACTTAATTTATTTTAATATTGGTGCATTCTATTTGTTTTATTTTTTCTTTAATCGCTGCGCCAGTTACAGTAAGCCGACTCTTTGTTTTGTTTCAGTTTTTGGAAAGTGCCTTCATTCTAATTAAAAAATAAACTTAAGGCTAAGATTTGCAGCTATTTTTCACGTCAGCATACGCTTCTCGTTTACATAAAATTATGTTTACGGATTCGCATTCTGATAGCATGGATATTTTGTGGTGGCTAACACAATAAAAATGCAATCAAGTTTCTGTGGCATAAACACAAATGACAAAATATATGATTGTGTAAAAAATATGATTTGTATGTTTGCTTATTTGTAACTCATGCGGATACGCCGAACGACAAAACAATATAAATGCGAAATAATATAGATGATTTTAACAGCATTTTTTTTTAAAACTTATAAAATTCCTACAGCAGTTTTTCTGTTCATTTACATCATGAACTGGTTTTCCTGGCAGCCATTGTCCAGAATTCTTAACTACCTTTGTTTAACGAGTACCAAGTGGCAGTTAAATGAACAGATAAACGGTTCAGGTACAAGTGCAACAAAGTGATAGTCGCCTAGGGATAAACAGCATATAGATTCCGATGAACATTGATTGCTAAATATTTGGTACGTTGATCACCGTGGATTCATTTCTTTGTCACATATAAGCTCAATAAAACCACTACGTGTGCTTTCGACGATTGCTTTTTTAAGCTTCCACAACTAGCGAGGCAAGTACATCACACTTTTTTGTGATCTTTGATAAGCCCATGGTTATATTTAGAACGCATATCCCCTGTATTCACACATACTGTCATGTTATCCATATAATTGGCCTTAATACCCGATCGATAAAAATAATACCATAATGGTTTTTTCGATCGAGTAGAAACTATTGTTTACGAAGGTAACCTCAAGGACCAACAATAACAGGCTTTAGGAAAAGTATGCTTCGCGCCTGTATATTAATATATTAATGTAAGAGGGCTCTGTCGAGGACTGCTAGACTTTCGGAGAAAGTCTAACCACTGAGATCGCCCATCTAAATAATGGATTTACCCAGCTCATATTTTATCTAGCATTCATTTTGCGGCATGTTATATGGGTTGCTCAGAACACTTGTTCTTCTCATATGCTTTTCTATACTACTTTTCTTTAGCATTTAAACAACTCAAGACGTTGCGGATTGATTAAAAGAGTATCTTCTTTAATGGTGGCAGATATGAATTAGTTTTCATCCCAATTAAGGTTAAGGTGGATGAAATTCAAACCGTTTTTTTCGTTAAGTAGAAAGTTCTGATTTTTATTTCAGTACAATTACCCAATTGTATTGAAATAAGCAGCACCGGCGAATTGCTTCAAACTTGAGCTACAATAAAATATCAGCGGAATTAAGCGAATTTAAGTTTATATGCTTAACTCTGACATTATAAGTTAAAGCTAAATAAAAAAGAAAAGAATTAAAGTAAAAAACCTGTATATAAATGGATAACTAAGAGTAAAAAAATAAGCATGCACACATGCAGCTCAGAACACACTTACATGCGATAACTATCAAACTAATGTATACTCCGCGATGTTCATGTTGCTATAGAACTTACATTTAATTTACAGCGATTATTGAGTACTGGTAGGAGCATTAAGCATTAGTGAATTAGTTAAGTCTAATAAACGAGCATTGTTCTTACAATAGCGATCAATACATAGATCGGACTTACGACCAGCTTTTTCCTTAAAATAGGATAAAAGGATTGCTCATTAAATTTTCAAAGTCTAGTGTAATTTCAGACAACGACTCTTACATTTCTTTAAGCTTTTTAAATGCTAAACGGCATAAGTTTCAGCTTTTTGACTTTATAATTTGGTACACATCAACATAAACCGATCTTAGACCAATTTAAACCCACTTTTTAACTTATTACTTAATTGAGACGAATCTTCACCTTGTTAACAATGCACCAATGAAGTAGAAAACTAAATAAAAAAGGTATTGATCGAAACTATATGCAGTAGGCTTAATGCTTTAAGTAGAAGCACTAAATGCCCTTATAATTTTGTGTGTATGCGATAACGCGTAACGCGTATGTGTAACGCGTTTAATATATTGTGTATATGCAATGATTACCTTTAATATTGAATGCCTTTTCTGTTTTGTGTAGTTTTGTATATAGGAAAAATATGCCTTTTATGTGTTCAGAACATACACAAAAAATACCCTTTACCTATCGAGGATATATAAAAATATTTAAAAAATTAATGGAATAAAATGCTTTTCGTGCTATAAGAATGAATGCAAATAACTGCCCTTACAGTTGGGGAATGTCCTTGTGAATATATACAAAAAATGTTTTTGGAGTTGTGAGTATATGCAACTAGTGTGTGCAATATCTTGAATAGTGTTTGTGAATAAATGCTATAAATGCTTTCCATGTACTGCATATATGCAACGAATGCCTTTAGTATATTGTCTAGGCATTGCAGGCCGTTAATATTTGAGAATAGCAGGCATTTTTTATACCTTCTATAGCTTGTGGTACAAGGACATGTTAAGTTTGCGTGAGTGTATGCAACACACAGAAGCATTCAAAAAATATCTATATTTTATTATATCAATCGATTTAGAATCTTCTGTTTTGTTTTCTTGTGTCCAACCTGCAAGCTGCAATTTTTGGGACATTTTGATGAAATTGGCTACACCGACATGTTTTGGCCCAAGAACAAACAATATTGAAAATGATTCGGATCGCACGACTTTTTCGCCCACTTCCCACATAGCGTCTTATTTTGATAAGTCGTTATATTACCAATTGTAAGGTGATGTAGGGTATTTAATGGTGGTTCGTGACCCACTATAGTGGTTTTGCTTGTGTTTTTATTTAATTAGATTAAAAACTTTTTCTATATTTATTCTAATTCGAACAAAGACACTTTTGTGATTATGTCAATTATGCTATATATACAAACAAACAATATGTTATAAGCGAAATATGCCTAATATAAATATATAAAATATGTAAGAAGAAAAAAATATATTAAAAGAAAGGAAACATACATAAATGTAAAGTAGAGAATAATCAAAGTTATAAAAAAAACTTAATTTTTTTTTTTGATCAACTGGATTAAATTGCAATTTAAATAATTACTAAAACATTTGAGGGATAAGAATTATGACAATGAAATAATATATTATCTTCAATTGTTCCCCTGTTTTAGCGTAAAATGGGTAATGGAGAATTTTGTTGTCACCCTTGTTTCGGAGCACCAAATTCGATACAAAGCGATAAAAGCGATGATAGCCAAACACAAGCAGTAATTTTATAACTGTTGATCGCCGACAAAGCCAGAAAAACACTGTACGAGTATATTGCCAACCCTGCGCAAGTGCGCAGAAGCTGATCAACGCCCCGTATTGCAAATCTTGGGTAAACACATTAATTATTTAATATAATATGATGTTGATATACATAGGTATATATACATATTAATATATGTGTAGTTATATAATACTACACAACGATGGTTCCTTCTGGCCAAATTTAACAAAGAGTATCAAAGCAACGCAAGTTCGACTTGCTTGTCCCACATGTGGTGATGGTGATGCACTTGAATGCACAACACAACAGAGAACATATAGTGTACGCCTGTTTTAGTTGTTTGTTCTCTTAAATTTCTTCTACGTCTGTGGCTATATTTGAATCCGTTAATCAAATGACAATAAGAAAATCTTTTTTTTTTTTGCACATGTAATCTTTTATTAAGTCACTCTTATTTTTCTTTTCTTATGTATATTTTTATGTGTAATAATTTGTAACGTAACCTGTCTTTCGTAATTTTACGATATTTACACGACCCTTTTTTTAAATTTAAGTTCGTATCGCTGAATTGTGATTTTTAAGACAGCATAGGTTTTATTTACAATTGTTAGGAGATCTATTTACAGGACCTTACAACTTTGGTTGTGGACACATTAATAAGATAAATTTAAACTAAAACTTTAACAAAAATCTTAATTACATAATTAAAGGATTTTATTGTTTGTTGGCACGGGTGGATGAACAAACTCAAACGGCACTTTTCCTATGGATGCTTTTGGTATCTTTCATAGAGATTGTAATATAATCAGAAAAAAAAAGTTTTCTAGCATCATGGGAAGTCAAAAATTTTCTGTTGAAAAACTTGGCTAACAAAAAAAGGAAAAGAAAACGAAAATGAAAACGAAAACGAAAAAAAAAGAAAAAACTTAGCCTCTTTTGGGAATTTGAAAATATGTGCTCAAGAAAAAACAATGAATAGAAATCGAACCGCATAAAAGTCACAAATGAAACTCTTCAAAACTCCATTAACCATAACAACGTCTTCAGAAAATTCAAGTAAATATAAATAAAGGCGAAGAAATAACTAATTGATTTGTTTCAATTTCAAAAATTCTTTCAAAAATATTGAGTCAATGATCGTTTGTGTTTAATCAAAGCACCTCCAGCCATATTTTAGTAAAGTAAGGAAAAAATAGAAAATCTTGGAAGGATTCATTAACTGTGCATATATAAAAAGTTGTGCTCGGAACTCTTCAAAAATAAAGAAAACTACTTTAAAAAAAAAAAAAAAGAAAACGTATAAAAGAGTCTACGTCACTGCTGGAAATTTATTTTTACATATTAGTGAAAGACTACAAATTGATGAATTTTAAACATCGTTGGTATCAATTTCCTACAAAAAGTATACCAGAAAATTAAGAAATGCGTGAATTTGTGCACATACACGACGGCCATTTGAAAAGTTTCAGCAATCAAACTAAATTGTAATTGAACCTCACCGATCCAATCTATTAACACGGCACGCCAGTTGGCATTAATCTCTAATTGCCTTTCCAACTGATATTTATTAATTGGAAGTTCGAACTACAATTGAAACAGATAATTCAACACAGACGGATAAGACTTGAGTCTTCAATTTTTTTTTCGTAAACTGTAGGTAGAGTCTGCTACATTGCCAGCATGGGAGTAGAAGTAGTCAGTAGTGAATTTAATAATTATTATTTTAAAATCATTTATGAACAAAACTATAATCGACGGAAGAGCTTCCGACGCAACCACATGTAAGTTGTAAATATGCTATAAAAATATTTTTTTTCCCTGTAATTAATATTATTATACTTTTACAAAACATAAAAATTTTATTTAATATTAAATAATTAGTTGATAGTTTAATTTAAATGGCTATAGTTTTTAACTAACTCTTTGTCATTTTTTCAAATAAAAAAAATCTCAATGAACGGTTTTAATATGATTTCGGGACTTCGAGACTTTAGGGTTGGTTGGGAATAGGACATGGGCTAGGACCATTCTTTAGATCGATTTATGATATGTTTGTTAATAAATTTTGTATTTAAAGCTTAGAAGTGCACGCGAATAAAATAATAATTTCTTTTGTGTAGCGTGGTTGTATGTTTCAAACTAGACTTCTACACCCATTCCAGTCCGCCGAGCCGGACCGATTAATCGCGGGCAACAATAATTTGATACCAAAACACTACCCCTATCTGGTATTTACGTAGAATATGGTACAAGATATCTGTATATACGCACTTTTGCATTCTTTTATATAAGATCAGATTAAAGTAGTCCTAATTTTTTACTGTTGTTCATTTCTATGGTTTCTTAAAACAAGTTTATTTTATGTCAAACGCATTAAATTTAACCCTTCTTCTCTTTAATTAAGAAAATCCGAATATTCTTGGGTTTGAACTAGGATTTTCCTGTTTCCTTTCCTACTTCCTTTTTTCTAATTGTATATCCTTTTTTTTTCTATTTGCAAACAGTTTGAAGACTTTTCAACACTGCGCTCATTATCATCTGATATTGATGATATCTTATTTCATATCTAACTTTTGGAAGAAATTATTTTTGTATAAGAACATTATACTGTTATTGCTATTTTGAACACCCACTCGTATGTGTACTTTAACAAATTCTCAAAGTTTTGCTTTTTATATTTCTTATCAGAGTTGGATTTGCGGTGTTATGCTATCATAATGGATTGTGCTTTACTCAAGCACCGCAAGAAAGGCGTCAAAGTAATATATTACGTGAAAGTTCCATAGGTTTTGCGAACATAAAAAAGAAAGAAAAGACTGCCATCTCTAAACAAGACTATTCTAATCCTTTGCTTTTCTGGTGTTCCTAGAGATGGCATGTTTGACTTAAGTTACTCTCAGAAGATGTAGTAGGTATGATTGGTATCGGTGCATTTGTTTCGCGTTTTATCTCCGATTATGTAAAAAAGTTTTTTGAAAAATATAAATACCCTTGGAAACAATCTAACATATATTTGAAAACTGCTGACTGTAATAAATATGTTGCTACATACAATTAAAAATGAGACTGAAAAAGTGTGCTTTGAAATCTTCCGGAAATTAGGAAAGTTAATTTTAACAATACAAATATTTGATGTAGTGTGACTTTTGGCGATTCATTGTGTCGTCAGAAGAAGAATGCTTCATTTTTAAGCGTGATTTCAAAACCCCATTACATTATGCAAACTTCCGTTGAAATTAAACAAACTTTCTGAAACAATGGTAGAAAACGAGTCAGACAATTCTAACATTTCATCTAGAAATCTTCAGGAAAAGTGAGTAATAAAATCATTTGTTCATGGATTGTACATCGTTGCAACGATCACTTTTCTGTTATAAGTGTGTTAATCCCAAATGATTGAGTTACCAAAACAACGTTGGGGGAGAATTTCAGAAGAAGGTTAAAGAACTATAATGAGTTTCATTCAATAAAATTAACAAAGCTAAAAGTAGACATTCGTTAATTTGAGAAAAAATGAACCGACAGGATTATGCGAAAGAAGTTAAAAACTTTAAGTCCAAGTGAAGGTAATGAAAATAAGAGAAAATTTGCGCAAAAGAAAAGACGTGTGATTGCAGAAACCATCAAACACTCTCGACAACTAAAAAAAGATTCCAGATATATCATTGATGTACATTTAGATGGTAATGTTGTTAAAGGTCTTCTTGATACAGAAACACCCTTGTGTGTAATGGGAAAACGATGTAGAGAGAAGATGTGGAAGAGAAAATTGGTTGCGATATTCACTTTACATATAATACGATGCAGGCGAACACCCATACCGATTGTTGGGAAAAATAAATTAAACATGAAATTCCGTAATATCACAAAAAGAATCACGTTTCATCTCTCTCAGGAATGGGAAAAAGAGGTGTTGGAAGAGATTTTCGGCATGAGTTCAATCTGTTACCAAATTCATTCCCAATTACAGAAGTAGAAGTAGTAAAATTACAAGAAGATATGAGAGCTGATACAGAAAACACATATGTAAACCGTACTTACTCACATCGGATAAAAAGGACGCATTAACAGAAATTATAGATAAATTACTCGTATTTGAAAAATAAGGTCTGGTATGTACTCTGGACCTACAACAAACGAAATAAAATTGGTGGAAGTTTCAATAAAAGATCGACATTGTCTATTATTTTCAACGGTACAATAAATAGTTAACGACGCAATAGATAATATGTTGTCACTTGAAATAACAGAAGAGAGTGAGAGTTCTCGAAACGCAAACAAGACAAAAACCAATTCCTTTTAGATGTACAGCAGTCAAATAGACTAGCTAGAAAAGATCCCTATCCACTGCAAAATAAAGAAGAAATTTTGAGTAGAACGTGTGCGACATTATAACATTGGTTTTATTTATTTGGCATATTTGCTACAAACACAAACCTGCAGAAAGTCGTGTTGTTAATGTCGCTCATTGGTAGATTATTGATGCATAGAAAAGTTTTTGTTAACCATGAAACAACAGAAAAAAGAAGGAAGATTTCTGAAAAAAAAGAGGGAAAAGGAGAAGATGCTCGTGTTCGGTGAATTCAACTATTTGCAAGACTATATGTATATTTGTGCCTTTAAGTTCAATGTGAGCATACTGCTCTATTTGCGATTTTTTCTAACTAGCTAACCAGACATGTTTCTAATTCTGTGTTGCAATTTGAAGATTTCACATATTATGTTCAACCTTTACGAAGTTACGCATACAAGCGTTTACATGAAATAAATATTCTTCATAATTGAAAGCAAACAAATCGTGTCTGCAATACGAACACAAAAAAGATTTGTTCTTTATAACAAAGAAAGTATTTGAGAAACCACATTTAAGCGCTAAAAATTGATGTGGGATATATATATATATATGTATAAATAACTAAGTAAATAAATAAATGTAAAATAATATTAACGAATGGCTTATAAGAAATAAATTTCATAGAAAAGCTCATCGAATGATTCTTCGTTCAATTTGTTGGCGTTATCACCATTTCCAATTACCGTTGTAGAGTACGAAAAGCGGTTCTTCTTATTGTAGAAAATAGTATTGAAAAAAAACTTGAAGGAAAGCCATGGTTTCGCAAGAATTGGCCAAGCAGAATTTTCGCCTTTACCAAACATTTAAAGTAAACAACCGCAAAATTGAATTTCAGTCTTCGTTACGTCATCAAGTTTATTATTAACGTCGAAATCGTCTTTAATATTAATGATATTATCTACAGCAGCAAACAATCGACATATAAGTTTCTTCAACGCATTTATTTTACGTATAAAAAATATGTACATATATGATTTTTTTAGTACCTAACATGGTTTAACACGTTCGCGGAAATTAACAATTTCAGGGAGCTGCAAAAATAGACAGGCAATTATTTTTGAAACTAGTTGTAATATCCAAAATCTGATTATACATACATTATAAGAGTAGTCAGAACATCGTATTTTAACTGTTATATGAAATGAATATTATAGCATCCACGACAATATAGATCATATTTTTCAACTAGGATGACGTGAATGCTATAGCTATATATAGAACAAAAGTTGGCTCTAAAATTTGAATGCTGTAGCATTCACGTCATTTTGCATCACTATGAAAATGAATGCTATAGCATTCACGTCCGCAAACGTGTTAAGTAACCACACGTATACTTACATATTATTTAATTCGTCCCGTGTTAATTAGTAATATATGTTAAAAGGAAAGAAAAAAATAGCATGTGAAGATGTGCTATTTTTTTTTTGTGTGAGAGGAGAACAGGTTAGAGAGTCAATGGATCCAAATTCGTAAGATTTTCGTAAGATTTTTTTGTTGACCAAAAATGATAATTGAAGTAAAAGTTTCAATAAAGAATTGTACCATAAGCAAGGAAACCAAACCAATTAATATGGCACGTCCCACAACTAGACCTTCTCGGAAACTATTCTAGAGCAATGAATGACATCATTCTAGTAAACTTACGTTTCTAAAATCCATTAAAGAATCCAAAAGCATCAAAGTAGTTCAATTCTTACGTAAACAATTTTTTCGCAAGTTTGGAGCTCCAGAAATTATACCTAGCGATAATGACAAACAAAATGTGAACAGTTTGAGAATGTTTTACCAAGTTATCGTATAGAAGATTTGAAAACAGCTATACATTCGTCACAATCAAATACTATTGAAAGAGTCAATCAAATCATGTTATATGCTGTACTTGTGTATTTAGAAAACTATCATCGTGACTGGAAATTGTATTAGGTGCTGACACGTATTTTGGTCATATTTTCAATTGAAACAGACTTTTATTGAGAAAAATTGATACAATGTATATTGTGCAAAATATCTTTCATCATTTTCTTCAACTTTTTCTCAACTTTCTGGCAACATGGCAATACCGTGGCAAAAGAACGATATTGGTTTGATATCGATCCAACCATCGACCTATTTTCGCACTTCTTCAGCAGTTCGAAACAGAGTACCAGCCAACCTATGCTGCATTCAACTGAACAGCTGGTAACCAGAGTGCGCTACGTGTTGTCAGTACGCTGGGTGCGGGTCGTTTGAGTTCCCACCGTGTATCCTTGACATCTATTGCAACGTGTGGCCGAACGTTGTCATACAGCAAAATGATGATTTCGCGTTTTTTAACCACTATTTCTGGTTTTTTTTACAACTATACATCGTCCAATGTGTTCAATTGACGTCATTAGACATCTGCAGTAAGAGTTTCGTACAGTTTTAGCATCTCGCAAAACGTTATGCCTCTCTAGTCCCACCATATGCTCAGAAAAATTTTATAGCCATGCATGGCCATGCATGCAGCTATTTTCCCCCCGTTGGATCGCATATAAACGTCTAGAATGATGAATCAACTGTTAAGGGGTTTGAAAGTTCTTTGAGAGTTTGGCTGGATTTTCGTCCAATAAGGGTTGCAATTCATTATCTTTGAAGTTCTTTGGTCCTCTGGATCGTTCTTTGTCATTGACATCGAAATCACTGTTGAAACCAAAACTGACAGTTGGGATATGATGGACTACGATAACCATAAGTTTCTAAACGTGTTTGATGGGTTTCAGCAGCGGATTTCGTCAAATCAAACAACAAAAGATATGAATGGCGAAATTTCAATTTTGAGCGTTCCATGACTAGTGTCTGTGTAAACCAAATAACTAAATATGCCTTTTTATGTAGAGAAAGTTCGCAACCAGCGAATTTAACCGTTGTGTACGTTGATATTTCGCATTAATTTACCATCTTCACCAATAGATGTGGCCAATCAATATATATTCAAGCACCTACTATTTGAGTGAAATAGAAAAATCAATTCACACAGCCATTGAAGTTAGACGTTTTTTGCGTTGTTTGTGTGTAAGTTATTTACCTGCGGCGATGGTTATAAATTGGCTCGAAAACTAAAATCTTTTGTCTTGTTGGAAGATGCAAGCAGAAACGACCAATTAAAAATTATACGCACTAACACAAAAGAAAACCTAGATATTGCTTATGAACACAAGACAATATAACACGGATATAAAAATTCCAAAACCGATTGCGGGTGAAAGGCAGGATTTTAAAAAATATTGGAAATAATGGGTACGCTATTGAAAATTTGCAAGGTGGTTATATTGGGATATACCATACTAAGGATATAATCTTAATACGTTCGGAAATTAAACAACTATTCGGCGAGATAAGGTCGCAACATTTCATTTTTGAATTTGGAACGCTATAGATTTTTATTGAAAACAAAAAAAAAACTGATTGCAAAAAGAAGAGGAACGACAGTGTGGAGTTTAAAATTTTGACTTAACGTTTCACATTAGCACCTTAAAAAAGACATATTGACTTCGAGCAAACTAGTGAGGAAAGAAACATATCGTTTATTCTTTAAGCAAGGCACATTGAAATTGACTCTGAAATAGCAGCGTCAGAGTCAAGAAGGACGTAAAGAAGTAAGAGGCAAAACAAACTTATTGGTACATTGCCAAACCCATATAAAGAGTAAAAAGCAAAACTCTCAACATTTACATTGTTTTATGTTTGTTTTTTAACTGATTAACTGATTAGTTTTAAGAAGTTATAAGCAATACATCACGTTTGTATGAAAATTAATTGAAAAGAAGAAGTAAATTAACTAAATACTATTTAAGCCGAACTTTTTTCCGAAATTTTTGTTAGGAAGGTATCTCTGTTATATGCCTAAATCCCGCAATTAGAACCATAGCTGCAAACGGGATACAGGTTTCCATAATTTTTCTTGAAAGTCAGAATTCTTGTCGAAAAAAAAACCTTAACACTATCTTATACAAATCTCTAATGCGATGTACAGCGACAGGAGTCTGAGAAAGGAAAAACCAACTACGTTTTTAGGATACGATTTTCTTATCTGGTTTATTTGTATTTACTATTTATTGTTTATTATTGTTTACGGTTTATTGTATTTACTTAGTTTGTGTTAGTTTGCGATCTTTTAAAACTTGCACTGCAGCTATGGGAACTTAAGCAATTCTTTTTTTTTATTTTATTTATTTATTTATTTCTTCCACTTATACAGAAACTCAACTAAAACAAACAACAGTCCAGTTGAAATGACTCTTAAAGTAAATCTTAAATTAATTATTATTAAAAAACTTAGTATAAGTGCAATAAAACAAATAAAAGGAAAAAAAAGAAAGAGAAATAAAGCATGTACACAATTAGCACAGAGCCACACCCACAACCGGTACAGAACCTAGTTGCAAATGAACCCCTAAGCCATCGCAAACATGCATAAGCTTGGCAACCGATAATAGTTAACAACAATTAATGTTCGAATCATAGTGACTTTTTAGGATTAAGAGCTAGTTTAAGTACGACATTTGCAAATCTCGAGTATTAAGCAATGTTGCTTTAATGGACTTTAAAGTATCCGATAATGAAAAAAGGTGATAGACGTCATTTAGGTTCTTGCAAACAACTCTGAGCGGGTTAAACAGCTCATAATTGTATTTACAATGACTAACCTTAACCAAGGTAAAGTGCCTAGAGAAGCGGTTAGGAACATTAAAACTTATTTCTCCAAGTAATGACAGCGAGTCAATAGCGCCGTTTATTACTGTGATTGCGAAGCAAACGCTTAGAACAAATCTACGTTTTTCAAGAGACGGTAAGGACAAAAGAAGCAACCTATTTTCATAGGGGGGAAGAGAAGCAGACCTTCCTAAGACCAAACAACAGGAATTGTTTTTGAATAGATTCAATTAAGTCTACGTAGCACCTATATGAAGGAGACCACACAATAGAAGCATACTCAAGTATAGGCCTAACCAAACACGTATACAGCCTTTTGCTCTAGCTCTTTGGGCCACCTCTTGATGAAACCAAGAGCAGATCTAGCTTTGCTTATCGAGAACTCAACGTGCAAATTGCAACGTAACCTACGGTTAAAGAGGACGCCTAGGTCTGTGAACGACTCAACGTCCTCCAACTTGTGCGAATCTATAAAATAATGGGTTATGAATGACTTCCTTCTAGAGAAAGAAAGCTTCTTACATTTATTTAGGTTTAGTGTCATATAATTTGACGAGCACCATGCCACCAATTTAGTTAGGTCAGTTTGAAGCTGATGTGATTGCGATTCTAAGGAAAAAGGAGAAAACAGTTTCACATCATCAGCATACATTAAGATCTGGCTAGATTTAGTCGCCAAAGGCAAGTCATTAATGTATAGATTAAATAAAATGGGTCCTAAGTGGCTACCTTGAGGTACTCCTGACGAAACTTGGAGTTCATACGAAGTGGTGAAGTTGAACAAAACCTTGAACGACCTATTATGCAGATAAGAGCTTATCCATTTCACTAATGGGAAGGGAAGCCAACGGCTTGAAGCTTAAACATAAGTGATTTGTGGTTAACCAATCCGAACGCTTTGCTAAAATCGGTGTATATGACGTCAGTGCGAGAGCCATTGGAAAATGCTTTGAAAACCTGACAAGTAAACTCTAACAGATTAGTGACCGTAGATCTTCCTTTTCGGAAGCCATGTTGGAGTGGACAAATATACGATTTGGTGGCAAAGGTCAAACGTTGAGTCAAAATTCTCTCAAATAGTTTAGGTAAAACACTTAGCTTGGCAATGCCTCTATAGTTCTCCACGAGTTGTCTACTCCCACTTTTGTGAATAGGAATAAGATAACTACTCCTCCAACGCAAAGGGAAAACACCTAAATTCAGGGACAAATTAAAAATCTTTGATATAACACCATAAAGCTCAATAGCGCAAGGCTTAAGCACACATGATGGAATTCCATCAGGTCCAGGCGCACAACTGTATTTCCGAGAAGTCAACCCTTTAAAAACGTCGTCATCAGAAATAACCAAATTGGGTATTGAAACCGAGTTAGTTATAGGATATGGGTAATTTGCTGATGAATCAAAACTAGCAGACGAAAAGTTTCATCGGAAGTACTCCGCAAACAGATTTAAAATTTCAAAATCATTCGAGGCGTCAGAGCCGTTAAAAGAAACATGCGAGGAATGTGCAGAAATGTCTCTCTTTGAATTAACAAATTTAAGGAAGTATTTAGGATTAGAAAACAGAGAGGATTTAATGAACTGAAGGTATCTGCAATAATAATGGTGGTTGAGGGAGTTAAATCTATGCCTTGCAGCAATAGCTAGATTTAATGTATTGTAGAACGGTGACAATAAGCTATCTATACTCCCGGTTGAGAAGTCAAGCCTCATATGTGAAAGATGAAACTTTAGCAATACTATATTGGTTTTATGAAAATCATAATATTTGCTGGAAAAGGTTGGGTTTGGACTATTAAGGCAGTTCCACGAACCGTCATACTTATGACGAAAAGAAATACACATTTCCACACAAAGGTGGACAACGATTTACATTAATCTCAGGAAAATTGGCAAAGCAAAGATCAAGCAGTCTACCATTACAATTAAAGGTACAATTATATTGACCTAAATTATGGTCAAGTAATTCATTAAAGAACACTATAGCTGTTTCAGATGTTGAAGAAGGAATTAAACAGGCGGAATTATCACTTTTACACCAAGTGACTTGAGGCAAGTTGAAATCTCCCAACACAACGACGAAATCAGTAGGTCTAGGCTGCGTATACATATTATAGTTTTAAATCTTTATAAAATTTGTAAAACTCCGTTAAACCTTGAAAATTGTTATACAATGTGCATTTTGTTTCATCTGAGAGAAGAACTAGTTGTAATTTTTTGAATTTTGACAGCCAAAATTAGCATAAACCTAAATATATATCTCTTTTCTGCTCTTTCACTCAACATGAATGATAGCAACGAAAGCGGCAATGAAAGTCATACGTGACGCGAGAGAAAATCAATATCAGCCTTCGTTTCCCCCTGATTGTTTTCCAGCATGCATGCGTGAGGCTAGGCATTCTGAACATGAGCGTAGGTGTATCAGCGTCATAGTAGAAATAGTTCGAGACCACTTAAACTCGTGCATAATAATTTTGTTTCGGAAATGTTATTAGCGAAGTCTTCGATTGCAAAATGGCTGCAATTCGGAACAAATGACATCAACTCGGCAATAAATAAACAAAAGATATGAGTCATTTCTATGTCAATGTCCACATAAAATTTACATGGTGTTGGATAGTTCTTCACCGCATTTATTTTTCTTAAGTCACTATTATTAGTAGTCTTACCAGCATCGATGCATCAATAATGATGACAGAATTATCTATAATCATGGTAATCTTAGGCGTGCTAACCTTACCTTACCTTACCTTAGTTGTATGTAGGGTATGGCGAATTTATATGCCTGTGTAGTAGCGTATTGGTATTGGCTTTCATTGTTTTATAGTCACTCACACGAGATAAAAAGATATGAAAAGTTGTTCAACATTCTATAGGCCTAATATTTGGCGTATTAAGCATATATAGATATTTGAACATAAGGTTATTGGGAAAAGAGGGTCACAGATATGAAGAACGGTTCTGCAAGAATCGTTATATGACAATCAAGCATTCAAAGAAATAATGAGGTGTACAATGTTCTCACTGCGTTTTACAATGTCCAAATTTTTATGTATATAACTTAATGCTTATTATAATTTGTTAAGACTAAAGACTATGATTAGTAGTAAGATGAACAACTAAAACCATCGGCTTTTCTTTTAAATGCATTAAACGCTCCGAGTGCGATTCTTTTGATATATGAGAGGTTTTGGCATTAACATACATATGAAATCCTACGACAAATGCTCTTTTTACAATACTATAACCAAAAAATGCTAATTTTCTCTCCATAAGGGGCAGTGATATTCTTTACTTTGTTAATCATGTTCCAATTGGAGTTTAAAGTGTTTCGGATAGCTTTTATGACCGACATGCTATATGTGATGATAAACGCTTTGCGTTTAGTTCCGCGAGCACAGTTTGTGGCTTAAAAAATATCTATAACTTTGTTTGCGAATATAAAAGCTACTTCTTGTAGGATAGGATTCACATGGGCTTGCTCTGTAGCATCCACTGTTGCATAGGCACGAGACAGTTCAAAAAGGTCTTAAAACCCCTATTTCTTCAAAGTGAGCAACGGTGTTTACGTGAACAAAAATTTTCCACGCAATGTAGCATGTGATGTTCACCATACTTTGAATGGAGTTTTTATATTAAGGAAAGTGATATTTTCAACTTTATTTTTGAAAGACATTCGCCCCAAAATGTTGAGTGTTCGCTCGTTTTGAACATATGCTAATGTTTCGATTTCTGTGTTGATATTTTTACTCCCGAAGGGTTAGCCCAGTTTTTTGCTTCAAGACCTACTAGGCTTTTTTCCTTTTGTTAAAATGTAGATGTCATTGACGAATGGACAATGTTTCATTTTCGGGGTCTTATTTGTTTCATTGAACGCAATTTTAAAAAGTGTTTACAGACAGAGAGAACTCTTACGAAGGAAAAAGATTTTGGAATATTGGCTGTCACTCTAAATCATCTATGTGATGTGAAAGATTTGATGGTTTTTGCTTTTACTTTGGTAAGGTAGGTCTGAAGTTCTAACACTGCCTTCTCCAGAAATGTAGCTAATCCATCCATAAGATAAGTATCCAGCAAAATTACTGGAGTTTGTTTACTTTCAATGAAGCTTTATGTAAAATTTCAGTCCAAAGAGTACTCAGGCCTCGCTTTCTTGCAGTGGCCAAACATCTGTGGTGGCTCGATTAAGGTCACGTTAACAATGCAGGTGGTTGAGCACTTTTGTTCGATATTTAGTAACAGACAAATTTCTTTTACTAGTTCATTGTTGAACTCTGTTTCTCTACCGCGTTTTAATGATTTGAATTGGCCGTATTTAAGTGTTACCTCTTCTGTTAATATTTTGGCAATTGATTTTGCGCTTTTATCTTCAATAGGATGTGCGATTATGTATTTTGTTAGTTCGCATTGTATGGTTAGTATGTATCGGAAATTATTAGAAGGTTTTATTGGTCCTACTGTATCAATACGTAGTGTTTCGAAAGACGTGGACGGTGTATCCGTTATTGTGAGAGATTCTTTCGTATGTTTGGTTTGTTTACTAGTTTGGCAAATGTGGCATTGTTTTATGTAGTTTTTTATTATTTCGAATATATTACGCCAGACGTATTTTTGGCTTAGTTTTTGGAATGTTTTCTTTACTCCGAAATGTCCTGAGTGTGGGCAAGTGTGGTATTCCTCTATTAATTTGCACTTTTCTTTATCATTATGTATCCTTTGCTTTTCTTTATATAATAGTATATAATAGTATATTATATATATGCGGTTTCTTTTAATATTGTTGAATTTTTCTACTAATATCTTTTTGAATATGTATTTAAATATATCATCTTAGACTTAATGCGTAGTCTAAGAAATTTAACTTGTTTAGTTTTGATGCCAATTTTTCCAAGAGCGCATCGAAATTGTCCGGATATTCTTTTCATCTCACACGTGTGCAGTTTAATTCTTTAATATTTTCCATTATAATATCTTTTATACCGTTTTCGAATTTAAATTCTAAATTTCTTGTGTGCTTAATGTCGTTTATTGACGCGCATTCCCACATTTTTAATTGTTCATTATTTGTGTTTTCTTCTGCCGATTTGCTTCTGGTAATGACTAACGTCTTTTTTATCCGTTCCTGGTCTTCTTCTCTGGATATTGGAATCATTTCTTTTAATATATCCGAATTTATATTTATCCTAGGTAAGGCGTCAGCGTTAGTGTTGCTTGAAACTTTTTTATAAATTACGTCGAAACCGTAATCTGACAATTTTATTCTTATTCTAGCTAATTTTGAGGTGGGGTTTTTATGGGAGAATAGTGATACTAATGGTCTGTGATCAGTTATCACTGTGAATTTTTTGCCGAATAAGTAGGGTCTGAAATGTGTTATTCCAAAGTAGATTGCGAGTAGTTCTTTTTCTATAATTGGTTTGTTTTTTCATGTTTGCTTAGGGATTTGCTTGAGTATGCGATAGGTAAGTCTTGACCTATTTCTCCTTGGGATAGTACTGCTCGTAAGGCGTAATTTGATGCATCAGTTGTTAAAATGAAGGGTGTATCAAAATTTGGATATTGTAATATGGGTGGGAACATTAGTGTGGTCTTGAGTTCTAAAAATGCTTGATTACGTTGGTTTGTCCATTCGAAGACTTTATCTTTTTTCAGGAGACCGTTCAGTGGTTGTGCTATGTTAGCAAAGTCTTTTATAAATTTTCTATAATAGTTGCGGGATGCGACGAATCTTCCTACTTCGTCTGCATTTTTGGGTTGGGGATAGCTTTTTATTGTTTCGTACTTAGCGGGATCTGGTTTTATGCCGTCGGGTGTTATTAGGTGTCCTAGATAGATTACTTCTGGTTGTAGCAAGTTGCATTTAGGTTCAGGTTGTATTTCTTAAGTCGTTCGAGTACTTTCGTTAGGTTTCTGTTGTGATGTTCAAAGCTACATCTTATTATATCGTCTACGTATAAAAATGCTCCGGTGTTTAGTCCTGATAAAGGTAGGGTTAGCATTCTTTAAAAACTGTTGGACGAAATTTTTAGTCCGAATGGAAGTCTCGTGTACTGATAATGTCCGTTTGGTGTTGAAAAGGCAGTTAAGGGTCGCGAGTTTTCGTTAAATTTTATTTGATGAAATGAGTTTGTCATGTCCAAGGTGGAGAAATATTTTGCTCGTCCTAGTTTGTCTAGGGTGTCTTCTAATCTTGTGAGGGGGAATTTGTCGTTTATTATTTTTTTATTTAATTTTCTGCAGTCAACTACTTTCGTCATTTTGTTATGTCCGTCTGATTTTTTTTGGATACTAGTAAAAGTGGTGAGTTTTAGGGGCTAACTGAGGGTTCTATAATGTTTTGTTGTAATAATTCTTCCACCTGGATACGTATGGTGTCAGTTTGTGTGTGGGGTAATTTATAGTTTTTGTATACTGGTATATTGTCGTTTGCTTATAAGTTTTGTGTGTAAAAATTACTTACTGTGAGTGGTTCATTTTCTAGATTGGATACTGTTTGAAATTTTTTGAAGATTTTTATGAGTTCTTGTTTTTGACAGTTGTTTACGGTGTCTACTTTTATGGATTGTAGTATTTGTTGGAATCCTTCTTCATTATGTTCAGCGTGTATATTGGCGTTCTGTATAATTTCGCAGGTGTTCAGTGGTTCGGTGTTGATACGTAGGTGTTGTATTGTAATTTCTAATTATTTAATATTTTAATGTGTTTTTGTCTGTTTTTTGGTATTAGTGAATTGGCTAAAAATATTCCTTTTTCTATTTCTTTATATAGTACTAAAGCGTGGTTGTCTATTTTGAGATCTATGAGGACCATAACTTCGCATCTTGCATGGAGAAATATGTTGTTTCTTTTAAGTATTTGATCGTAGATGGGGAGTTGAACTTGGTCACCATGTGTATTAATTGTAAGAGAGAAATTTTCATAATTTATGTTGCATGCATACTTGTGTAGGAAATCTCTTCCTATGCTTCTATCGGTTTTTATTGGGAAGTTCTGGTCTACTAATTGTATTTTATGTTGAGTGTTTCCGTTTCCTAAATTTATATTTAAATGTGTGGTTCCCAATATTTCTACACATTCGGTGGTTATTCCTGTTAGGTTAATACATTCTGAGTTATTTAGCGGGTAATGTTCCAAAAGGTGTTCTGCTTCTGTGTCTAATACAAATGATATCTCTGGTTTTGTTGCATTTTAAATATTTAGTGGTATATAGCTGGATAATTTGAGATGGAGAAGATGTGTGATTTTGTTTGGTTTAAATGTTTGGTGAATGCCGGATTAATATCTATGATCCCGAATTCGGGGACAGCGTCAAGGAATCCGGGTGAAATCCGTTTCCCTGGTGTTTATTGCGTGTATGCGGTTGTTTTCGTTTGTTGTTTCTCTGATTTCTGTTGTTATTATTATTTTGATTTCGATAGTTGAAATTCCTATTATTGTTGTTGTAGTTGCTGGTATTGGAATTATTCTTGTTTCTATTAAAATTATTGTTATTATTATTATAATAATTCCTGCTATGATTATTGTACCTTTGATTGTTTCTATTGGGATTATTATTGTGATATTGGTTTCTGTTGCCTTGGTTAGTGTAGGAGATTTTGTTATTGCTGTGGCGATTGTATGAATTTTTCTTCTGGTAATTTATTCTCATTTTTGTGCTGTTTGGTTTAATATTGAATGTAGTTGTGGTATTGTTTGACTTGATTTATATTTATTGTCAAGTTTGGTTTTTAATTCTTGTAGTGTTGTTGCGATATCATTTGCAAGGGCGGTTTGAACAATTTGAGAACAGTTTGCAGTAGAAAGTGTATTCTATTAATTGTGGTTTGGCTTCTTCTTTTAGGGTTCTACGTATTATTTTAACAACTTTTATGAAACAGTTGATATCTTTATAATTGCCAGTAAATGTGGGTATGGACGTGGAGGCTGTTTCTAGGTTGAAATCAATTTTTGGTTGTATTATACTTTCTATCTTTCTGCGGTTTATGTCTGCTAGAGATTCTTTGGTTGCTTTATTTTGTAATTATTCTTCTGCTGTTTTATATTTCTTCTTGAATGTTTGTATTTTGTTTAATAAAGCTGGTTGTTCTGATCTTGTATAAGTTTCTACTATAGCGTGGACGCTAGTTCTACAATTTTCTAATTCTTCTAATTTGTTTTCGATTCTTTCTCTCGTATAGGTTTTGCTACCTTGTTTTTTAAGGTTAGAAATTATCCTATCAATGGAGATTTTAATTTCATCTATCCTATCCATTAAAGAAGTAAAAAATTTTTTTTTGTTTAGTAAGACATGTTAATTATATTTTTGTTTTAAATATCTATACTTATTTGTGTTTGTATCATTATATGTTTCATCTCTTTTTTTTCCTTTGTTTTCTATATCCCCTTGTTATTTATCAATTTGCATTTTTCATATATTCTTTAATATTCTTCCTATTCTTCAAATAATGTTCATCTTTATTTTAATATATTATTTCTATATTCTTTATATCTTCATTTTAATATTCTTCGTATCCTTTCTAAATTCTTCATGTATATTGGTGAACACTTTTTTTTTTGAATTTATTATTATTATTATTATATAAATTTAGCCAGAGAATAAATTTTAAGACTAAAGTCTTAAAGCACTAGCATCTAAGGCTTTCGGGTTTATTTTTTTTTTTTTATTAATATTATTATTATTAAAAACTCTACCGCACTTGAGATTTGAACCCACGACCATTGAATTGCTAGTCAAAACTCTTGCCTACTCGGCCACTCAGGCGGATTTTTTGAATTTATATATTTATGTTTGTGACAATTTCCTTTTTTAGGTATTTATGTATGCATATATATGTTTTGTAGCCTAGGTACAATTATGGCTATTATTGCTATTAGGTGTAGGTGAGTGTTCTTTATGTATATAATTGTCTCTATACGCAATAGATTAATCATCTTATGCTGGGTTACTTGCTACTACTTTTTTGGAGATATACTTTTTGAAATTTTTATATTTTTTATATGCTATATATATAATTATTAGCATTATTATGACGTAAATGAAGCTTTCGTTCATCTAAATGATACTAATCTCGTTATCACAAATTTTGACGTCTAGCACTTTTGAATATCTAGCTAATTGTTTCTGTGGTACTGATGAATTGTAAATGGTTGTCCCAAAAGTGGCAAATTACGTGTGTGGCAAAAAGTTTTTTTTGGAAGAATAGCAGGTTACTGCAGGATCTATCGCAGGAACCTGTTGGGGGGGTCGATCGCAGGATCGGTTGCAGGATCGCCATGTAATAATGGTTATGACGCCACGTAACATTAATGGATCGCCATGTGATAGATTTGATTTTGTGGTGTTATAAAATTGTATGTCAGGTGATAGTAATTTTTTATTTGATGTTTTGTTCCTTGACTGCTCGGCTTCAGTCTGCCAAGAGAATCTGCTTCTTTTGATGCCAATGCTAGATCGGCTAAAAGCAGTCCCTATATAAATGGGTTTTAGGCGGATGGAACTACTTTTAGTTCTTATAGCGAATGAAACGCTAGGTGAATTGTTTTTATGACAGTTCAATTTATTTATTTTCAATACGGCTATTTATACTAATTTTTCCAGGTGACTTAGTGCTAGCGTAAGCAAAATAATAATTGTTTTAATTGGAGCGCCTAGCATCGTATTGCATTTAGAAATGCAATACTCAGCCAGTTGAAGTGCGACACAATTTTCTTTTTGCAAAAAGAATAATGCTGAATTTGCATAATTCTGTCACAGTTCAAATTGGACGATATGCGACAACACTACAATATGAGTTAGACAAACGACGTACATTGCCCTGTTCGCTGAATTTAACGTTTAATGCAATTTTGACGAAATTGGGCGTCGTTAAGATTCTCTGTAGCGCGAGAATTCTGGGAAAGAGCTCCTGTGAGAGCTTCTGTGATGCAGAAGCAAAGTAGTCAATCTCAGACATAATATTGACTAAGCTTAGTTTATTAGAATATCAAAAAGACTTAGTTGGGACTTTTAATTAGATGTACGCGTAATAATGATAAATTTTTTGTTAATTAACAATGTGTTGATTGTCAGCAATGCTGGAAGAGGGTCTGGATCCGACAGGACCTAAAATTTGTTAGGACTCTTAGTCGGCCGGCAAAGCATTGTGTGAGTGAACTGTTGACCACGTATTTATAATATTATATAATGAAGGCACTCACTGGTCAAAAACAAATGTACTGAGTTTTAATTTACATTTGGTAGCTGCCGATGAAAATTATATCAATTATAAAAGTTTAAATTTTTTTTTTTTAAATTTTCTTTTTTATTACATTTATGATTGACGGAATACAAATTGCAAAGTTTCACCTGTCCACACTATTTCAAATCTAAAAACGTTTAACTAAAGTTAAGATTACGGACGAAAAAGAAAGTATTTGTTCTGAACTTTACGCACAGTTTTTTGCGTTTTTATAGGCTCAAATATTAATTTTAATAGTTCAATATTTCATTGCGATAACTAAAATTCTAATAGTTTTGCTAAGGCAGGCCAAAGGTGAAGTAAAGTAGGAAGCTAAAGGCATGTTAATGATAAGAGGACCGACAGTAGATTAAACAAATGGACATACATTCGTAATGCTGGGTAGAGGTTAGTCTACCGGGCATGAAAGGAAGAAATTTCTGACATATTCGCTTAAGCCTATAACATTGTTAATGTAAAAAAGTAATCCATGTATATTAGTGTAGAGGTCTGGTCAGCCTATATTTACCTATATTTACCATCGTCCATATTGCTAGTGCTAGATAGAAAATTTAAATTTTTTAATATTTAAAAATTAGAAATTTGTTACGTGCTATTTTCTTTTTTGCGCCAGTGAAGCTCGTCTACCTCCAGAGACCAGGTTACAGATAATTTTTAAAGTAAAAGAAGAGAATTACCAAAACGTTGATTAGCGCTTTATTACTAATGCCATTCTTACATTACTGGTTAACTACTGAGCTTTGTAGCATTGGATGTACAGTGACACTCCTGCACCTGTAATTACGTTACTTGCTCTGCTTTACTCTCCTCCTGGACGCAACTGCCGGTCCCCACACACAGTTCAACCTTGACAGACTCTCACGAAGTCCACACAAGAGCCGCAAAAGCCAATGGCATGGCACGTTAATCATATTCGCCGTACAAAACACAGGCAGTTACAAATAAAAACATGTCTTTATTACTCCATCGAAAATGACGGATAGACACAACACGTACCTAACTAGCCTGATAGGCGTTATATTGTGCTCAATGCCGGATTCTATCTGGAGATCCCGTACTTATGTCCTCAGACCGTAAACATGTTTCCTCTTATAAGCACATTTTTAAATATTTAACAGTAGATATTTATTAGTAAAATTAACAAAAAAAAAAAAATTCCTAAACAACTATTTTTCATATCTTCATATTCTTAACTATATGAAATAGTTCTTGAACGTTAAAAAAATATAGTAATTGAAATATTGATAATAATATATGTATGATGTACAAAGACTTACGTTAAATTACAAACGAATGAAATATTAAAAATATGATGACCGCAGATTGCCGCTTATTCGGCTGTCGTTGTCAATCATGAAGGCAATGGTCTTAATTATGATCATTAACCTTTATCATAATCTTAATCATCTTCATAATGACGTTGATGTTTGCTCATAAAGATGCCGATGCTTGTTTATAGAGATAATGATGTTGCAATGATTATATTGGTTGTTTTAGTCAGTTCGTAGCTGCTATAACTTGTCTTTCCTTTCACGAACAGAGTTTTAAAGTTGAATTGATGTTGTTGTTTATTTTATTAATTGAGTGCGTAGTAAATTATAAGTGTATATGTGCGAGTCTTCATATTATTTTCTATTGACTCGATAGAATATTTTTCTAACTTAAACAACAACACGTATTTATGAGATTATCAGATAAATATGAATCCTTTTTAACTGATTTTGTACGCTTATATGCTGATAAAACTAATTTTATACATTTTCTACTAACGCCACAACACACAAAATGTTTTCCTATAATCACTTATCTCATATACGTATATAAATCATTTAACTATTACATGCGTTTTAATTTTTCACTTCAATTTTATTGCTATTTCCACGAAATATATGGACAACTTTGTCTGTGCACTTATGTAATATATTTTAGACTTTAGTCTCTTTACAAATTTAAAAAGTTATTTTAAAGAATTTTATAGAAACATCACTTTTCCGATTACCACAATCTTGCAGCCTTATTCTGGCGTTGTTGTTTATTATTTATTGGCTTACACATGAAACTCAACTAAAATAAATTAAAAAGCCGAATTCAATTGACTTTTAGACGTAAATCTTACAGTTATTATTATTAAAAACTAGTATAAAGTAAAGAAAAAAGAAAAGCAAACAAATGATCAAATAATAATAAGAAAGAAAACCTACAACCAGTACAGATCGACGTTGCAAATGAACCCCTAGATCATTGCAAACAAGTAAAAGCTTGGAAACCGATGCAGCAAGCAACAATTAAACAAAAAGAATAAATCCACGTTTCTTAAGTGACGGTGAGTAAAACCGAAGCAGCCCTTTTTTTATAAGGAGGCAAAGAGACAAGCAGATCCCAACCCAAATTCCTAACGGCCAACAGAAGGATCGCTTTTGAACGGATTCAATTGAATCTGTATAGGAAGAAGACTATACAGCAGATACATAATCAAGTATTGCACATGTATAGCTTTCTTTTAATTTGAGGATCCATCAGTTCTTTGGACCCCCTCTTAATGAAACCAAGTCAAATATAAAAGTCATTATTCCGCGCCCTAAAGTCGAGACATGACCAACGTAATCCTTTCAAAGAATCTAGGACTGCGTCTGCAGCACGGCCATTGATGCCTGCACACGACGCATGATAAAAAGGTTCGCGAAGCCAGCGAGTAATAAATCGTTCTCGATCAGGTCCCGTTTTTGTCCGACATGCTGTAAAAGAACACTTCATGCCAAAAAGTAATAGATAAGGTAGAGATTGTGAAAAAAGAAGAAACAAAAAAGATCGCCATATACATAAAATAATCTTTCAAATTAGACGCCAACTTCAGACTATTAAAGATACAGTAAACAATAAGTAAGCCAAGAGAAAAACTACAAACACGCAAAAAAAAAAAACAAGAATGAAACTTCTTGACGAAAGCACCAAGTGCTGATCACAAAAACCAAAATGATTATCACGACAAAAAGTTCAATATAATTCAATTAATTTGAGCATTTTCATATTTTTATAACTAATTACGCCTTAAACGCGTATAAAGGAATAAGATAAAAAGGATAAATTTAAAAATTTTTTTACACAAAGTAAAAAATACAGCCACAGCGCGCGCACATAGTTATAGTTCAGCTATCATAAAATTTATGCTTGTGTTTGCCTATCATAGCCATTGTCATTTTGTGGTAAGATCCGTATTCTGAAGAAAAAATTACAGCAAAACATTCCAATAACAATCTTACGTGAAAACAGGATGGCTAGTTTATGAAAATCACAAGTTGAAATGTCAAAAAAGATAATATTCAGGTTTACGAGTAAACGAAATTTTTTTCAAAACGGAAAATATTCAAGGTAAAGTTTATAATTATTATACAAATTTAATAGAACAGTTAATATTATATTTTTGTAAAAATTAATTAATGAAAAAATATTTTCTTACCTTTGCTTATTTTCCAAAAAAACATACAATAACATTGCAATTATTTTTTCTAACTTGCTTAAACGCTTTTCTTTTATAACACCTTAAAATTTTTAAAGATATGTCCTTCATGCTGTTGCACTACACGCTGTTATTATAATAACAATGCACTGTGGCCTGGTCAAAAGTATAATAGACCACAAACCATGTCATAGTTTTGTAGACTCTACACCTATGCTTAATCGTCAGAATACCAAAAAAGCATAAAAAGATAACAAGAACAGGTGTTCTGCTGTTTAGCAGATATATATGGTTTGTGATTTGCTAGCGATAGTGTGCAAAATAAATCTGTTATTTTTTCGTTGCCACATACTGACTTTTCTGTGCGTTCAATTACTTCGCTTGTTCAAACTGACTCAATGGATATTCCATAGATCAATCGTGAGGGCAAGACAAAAGCTTTCACGTTTAAACCATTGGCAACCACTAGCCATAGAGCAGACAGAATAATAGATGGAGAGTACAATATTGATGATCAATAACCTTGGGACAAAAGAGCTTTGTACCAATCATACTAGAGCGAAATCTGTCGCAGCTAAAAAGAAAAATGCTATTTGTGTAAAGAAACGTTTCCCAAAACCCTCAAAAGAAGATGAGTGGTTGCATAAAGGGCGGGAAGACAAATAATCAAAAGTAGTAGTATTTTATAACAAAATAGATTTGCATAGTAGAAAACAGGAAAAGGCCAATGTAATCTGGTGTTTTTTTAATAGAAAAAATAGCCTTGCATTAAAAGCGGGTAGGGCACGGTTGAGCAACAAGAGAAGATCATAAATATAGAAAATATTAACCGGAAAAACAAATGCATGGGATATAAAAGGCTAGCACAAATATATTTGTGTTTGGGAAAATTAATGCATCACACTGAACTGTGGGACACAATGATAATATCCTAAAAAATTAAGATATACATATTTTCTTTTTATTGCCGTACATTATAGCAACAAAAACACAAAGTGGTGTTAATTTTTTTTTTTTTTTTAATTAAGCTACTTTCATTTAGCCAAACTTTAGCACTCAAATATATATGATTTTTCGCGAAAATCAGTAATAGTTTCCTGGAGTCACTTATCAAGAGTGGCGATACAAATTGTTAAATCAACAGCGATGACAAACAGATAAGCTTTGTCTTTAACCGATAGTTATTGCTACCATCGCTTTAGGCGTAGTGCATTATTCAGACATAGTGAAGCTGACTACTTTAAAAACGAATAATAACTTTTTTTGGGTGTACTTTCATTGGCAGGCGGGTTATATTACAGCATACAGTTTCAGATAACCATGCATATATTTCCTTGTGTTTTGCACTAGCACAAGTTCGACAACAAGTAAGAAAGTTATATATGACGGGGCCGAATCTCGCATACCCATCAGTATGCTTTTCGCATTCTACTGTCCATGTTCTTTTATTTGATACCACACCGCTGGTACTATATATATTACACATATTATGAAAAAAAAATTAGTACACGCCCAACTTATAGTGATAGGTACAAAAATATATACATTTATTAATTTATAACAAATTATTTTTTTTTAATACTCAAATAAATTATTAATATTCAGTTTAAATGGTTGTTTAAAGCAAAATTTTATTTTCGCTTAAAGAAGAGGTCTTCATTATTTCTTTTTGATAAATTATTATTGAATGAGTAAATTTTGTTTACCATATAACATAAGAATTTGTTTTATGCACATATACATGAAATATTCTCGTGGTTTCCAATTAGTATGTACGTATATACGTTATTGTTAGCGCAAACAAAACATAATATTACATTTTTAATTGAATACATATAAATAACTTTTGTATACATATATACATTCTGCACAATCATACCTCATAATAAAACACCATCAATCATTACGCATAGTTATACATACATTGGAGACATTTTTTTCTTGTTTTCATGGTTTCACAGTTTTGAAAATCCGTCGTTTTTCTTGTCTTTTACCACATAAAAAGTGTAACATTCGCTACCTTTTTTCTGTTTATAACCACAAAAGTGCGTAGATATGTCAAAAACTTATAAGCTACTACAGCAATGTTCAAGTAGTTCCTGTGTATACGCTTGAAGCAATTAGAAGCTAAGTGCGCATTACGTCAGGAAATTTAATTTTTACTATAACATATAATATTTAGCTCGGTGAACTATATGCTTTCTCTTTTTTATTTGAGTACATATATTTGAGTACGTAAAGTGAACTTAGTGACTGCGTATGCATGCGTATGTATAAATACGTGTATATGCGGCAACCGCAACCATGTCTGATTTCTGAAAATATTATTGTTGTAACAATAGCTAATTTTGGTTTCAACAAAACCATTTGACAACTTTGGATATAATCAGCTAGCTGAAAATTAGTTTTCGCTATTGTATTCAGCCGTTGTCACCAAACAAGCGGGGGTTAATCACGTAGCTAAAACTTAGCTTGCGTTTGTGTATTTCACAGTTTTTGTGATTTAAATTTTTCATACGCGAAAGAATAATGATTAAACAGGTTATGTTATAATTGATGGTTCTCATTAGGGTTTCTCGGTTGAAAGTTTTGTTTTCTGAATCGATAAGTTAAGATTGTTGAAGAAAGGAGTTACCAGATTAGTTTGGAACAACAGACTTAAACTACGAACTTATTTATAAAATTACGCTGACATACACAGCCTAGTGTTCAAGATGAAAAAGAATATGCCAGAGCTTGAACTGGTAAATATTAGTAAATCCAGTGTCAAACTCTGTCAAAGTCTAGCAAACCTCATCTGTGCAATTAATGTGGTCAGTATCGCCGAATTGAAAACGAAATGCAAATGTGTGCACAAAACTAAAGTGAGATAATCGACAAAGGGATAAAGAAATGAAGTTGAGCAATCTAATAGCAATCAAAGCTTCAAACACCGTGGTACTGTAGAAGTAGTTGAACAACATAACACCAGAAAAAGTGATAAACATACGCAAAAGCCAAGCATCTCTAACAGAAGTTATATCAATAAGAAAAATTCAATCAACTATGAATAACCCTATAGGAGCACGAAACACATCTCATTGGCTATCACATTTCCACGTAGCTTTTTGTTTCGTTTATGGGATGCCAGCAGATTTTTCCGTGAAAAAGTTCATGCTAAGAGACAGGAAAGATAAATGTACATGTGAAATGAATCAATTTGAAGGAAATTAATGGCATTTGAATGTAATAAATGTAAAGGGACAAATGGAGAATTTCTGGGAGACACCAGAGACTTGCAAAGATAAAGATATTACAACGATATAAGGCACCCATTATAACATCTAACAAATAACTAGAACATTCTGGAATTTTTCATTGTCCTAGAAAGAATACCGACAAAGACATTTAAAAAGATCTTAAAACTCTGAGAAAGACGTAAAATATGTACACCTTTCAAAAAAGAGTACGATTTGCAGTTGTTACCCAAGATGGAGATGATAGATTATTCGCAAGAAATATTACAAACGGTGTCAAAGTTCCAGCCGTATAACATACCAGTGCAAGCGTAAGCTGTTGCGACGCAGGAGCAGAAAAATTCCTGGAAACACGCCATCACTAAATTGATAAAATAAGAAATCAATGAGTAAAGACAGCGATAGGTAATCCTGGATTGGGATATCAAACATTTGATTCTACCAGGATTGCGACGAGAAATATATTTTAGCATCGATTTTTGAAGACAGATTAAGATTGACTAACCCGACATATAACATGAAATTCTAAATTTATAAGGACCCGGCCCTTTCAGATTAAGTAACACATTTGTAATGTTAAACTTAAGGCATAGGTTTACGCCATACGTTTGGATTATTTTAGTACATGGTTGTGTTCTTTGCTTTTGCTTTCGTTGGTTGCCACCAGATTTAGGTAGTTTGCCAGCGTACTATTTTTACATATTTGTGATATCGTCAGCTATACCCGTGGGCCGGAGTCGCAATGTGAACCTTTATTGTAGTAGGAGATTTTGCACTACTTATTTACCGTTGTCCATACCAAGAGGACAACGACTGATGTAGTTATGATAGTAGAACACTTCTAATTAATCTTCTTTTTGTAATTATTGCTGTCCCACATACTGGGCAGAAAATTTTTAAATAACGAAAAAAAATTATGAAAAGAGAAAAAGGGGTGTAAAGCCCCTATATATAATATAAGTGTGGGTTTTTCTTCATGCAATAAAGCTCACAAACACATCATAAAACCAAGCGAAATCAGTAAAATAAGTGCAAAGTTCATATTGATAATTCAAAAAAGATAACTAAGTCAGATAGAAGACCATTTTTCCAAATATTTAAATAAAGAAGTCCATCCGCAGAATGGCCTCTCGAAAGATTTAAATTGGCTAGAACACAAGGCCAGGTCAATTTTCTGGTAAGTAATTGGATTCGACTTACCCTGTTAGCTACGAATACGCTAAAGTCAGATGATTGTTTCATATAACAACGACCTTCGACAATTGGACAATCAACTGGTAAAGCGTTTTAAAAGTTCCGAGAACAATTAACTTGTTGATAGTTCGAGCTTGAGTACGGTGAGGGTTTTCAACGTTGCCACTTTCGACTTCAAACGTAATAAGCAGATTTTGATGACAGTGTTTATCTCAGATGGTGCATATGTACATGCACCGTATGCTGTCAAGCTGGGATTACAAAACCCATGAATAAGCATTATTGTCTGTGACGTCGATATGTAACGAGGAAACACAGTTCTGCGTACTATAGCAAAATTTGAAGAGAAATGCAACCATGCCGAATGAAATGATTAAGGTAGACGGTTTCTTTTTCCACAAAATCTGCCTAAATAATTTGGCCTTTGTAATTATTGGGCTAAAGGCTTGATTCTATAAATGATAGTATTCAATTTGAAAGTTTTCATATCATAAGGTACGTTGTGTGCCGAAAGAATGCATTGTAGAGAACCATCTGGATGAGAAATCTTTACACACCAATACAATTCGCAAACATCGCCAATTAAAGGTATATGAAAAAAGCGAAAACGTGAAAGTGTATTGAACCGTTGTGCTTGGAACAATTTGGCAACAATCGTGATATCGGCATTCGATTTCAGAAGCAGGCGATTTAATAAAAGCAACTGACCTGTGATATTGCCAATGCCAATCAGCTGTATTGCCTGCAAATTGAACGTTGGCAAATCTGCATAACAAATTAAAAGTTCCAGTAAACCGGATATTCCAATCAATTTATAGAGTTAATCCTGCATTGTTCGATGGCAGCTTAGCACCTTGTAAGTTTTCATAGCTGGTACGATGAAGTCCTAAAAGTTCATCCCTTGACTGATGCACAATGCTTTCAGTACGACCAACGTCTAGGTTGAAATTGGGTGGTTATTGTGTTTGATTAAGTCCCGAAGATGTGGTGGGCAAATCTAATTTTCTTAATCCTTCTTCGATATTCCTTTCGACCATCTCGGTCATCTTTCGACGTAGGGATTCGAAAAATTCCGATTGTTAAGCTTGTACCGTCGAAAATACATTCACTGATTTGTTGTGGACGCTTCTGTAGGTAAAATCGTTTGGCAATAAGAAAAATGTGAGGAATTTTTTAGAGATGCTTTCAAATACGATTTATGACAGATGTAATCACAGGTTGTTCTGTAAAAATTCCTTTTGAAGTCTACCTCTTCTTGACACATAAATCAAGTATGTACCGGCGCTCTCTGGCTAAATGTTAAATCTTCTTTACTTGGTCGCAACGACATAAGAAAATTTCTTAACAAAAACTTTCAAAATAATTTGTGTAAAACTTTCAAAATAACTTTCAAAAAATTGAAATCATTATATAAATGTATACACATATAAATTTATTTAATTCTATATATACGTACAAACGCGGGAATTTGGCTAAATTATTAAAAGCAAAGTTATATTTCTAGCTCCTGACTGATTCAGTAAGTTTCCAGTTGCATCTTAATATTAATGAGTCGTGTTAAATGATAAAAAGGAAAGGTATTGCTTTGTTTGACTTGATCCAACTCAGAATCAATAATTTCTAATAACGCAATAGCAAACATTATAAGTGTTCTAGACAACAATCCATAAATGCGTTCTGCTTAGTCCTAAACCAAGGACAGATATTTCAATTCTATGGAAAGTATCCCTACATCAACTTTTAGTCCAACCTAAAACCAGAATCTGATATTCCGTTGATATAGCTAAGTACTTAAATATTGTCGAGAAAAATGTGTAAGTGTTCAACCCGAAATGTCAAAGTTTAGTGCAGAATCTAGTACTCAATTGACCTCGAGTGAGCAAAGAACATACGTCCAGCTTACATGGTTTAGCCGTGTCGTAAACTAAAGCTAATAGTGACAGAACAATCAAAGCGTTAAAAATGGCGAGAATGAGGTGTGTGCATGAGAGATACGAGTAAGTATGATTTATGCAAAGTGAGAAAAGATATGTATTGGGTATACCACAGAGTTTACCGATCCAATCATAAAAATAATATTATTAATAATATCTCAAATGCGGTGACATTACCTCGCAAATCAGGATCAAACAAAGCAAACTTATTATAAAGTCATTATAATAATTGAATAGGGGAAAGTGAATTTAATGTAAAAAAAATTAATTAAATAGTTATAAGGATAATGTTAAATAATTCATCCACAAATACTAATTCATTTTTTATTATTATAAAATTAGTAGTGATTAATTAAATTTGTGTAATATGTATATATATATTAAATTTGTGTTATATATTATATATAATAGAATAAATGCATAAAAATTATGCAAGAAAAGTGATTAATAAATTGACAACCAAAACTAATAAATGTACGGGCACGATCAACTTATTTTTTTATATATACATACAGTATTATCACGCCTGAATGTAAATGTCGATATTACTGTTATTTGGATTTCAGTGAAATTTGATAAGATACAACACAAAATTTCTCAAAGTCGACATGGTTATAAATTCAAATTTTTGATGTCGCTCTTTTAAATTCTCATCAAATGTTCTATTCAAAACTTAAACATATTCTGCCAGCGCTTTCAGGTAGGAAAAAGCTGTCCAACCGACAATTTATTTTTATAGCAATTCAATATGCAATAAGCAATTCGGTTCGATTCGAACTCCAAATAATTGATAACTCATTAATTGTCGTCGTCGGCATGTGTTTAAAAATTGTGGATTTACCCCGATATTTAAATTGATGCCATTTTTTATTGGAGCTTGTGAAACTTGATAAGTCACTAACAATGTTCGCTATACGTAGTTCTTTTCTTATTTGAAAATTTTTTCAATTTGTTTCCAACTTTCAAAATGTAATTTTTTTTTTTATTTTCTTTAAAAGACAATAAAAATATGATTGCCAAGATTTTAAATCAATTTATGTTTAAAAATTTTTTTTCGAAATCAATTTTTGTTTTAACTTACCTGTCTAAAAAAGCACTTGCTTATTTTCTACAACTCATTGTGCGCGAATCAACGAGCACTGCGCGTTGTGAAAACTTTTCTTTAGCTCATCTAAAAATTCGAAACGGATGTTTGTTTAATCGTATTCTATTAGCTATCAAATGTTGAGCACTGTGTTTAAACCATTCAATTCAGTCAAAACTGTTTCGACGCTATTCTTGTGCGAAGTCACATTTTTATTTTTACCATGACCGCTGCAAGATTTTTTAACCAATTTTTTGGCGATTATGGCCTTGCAAAATCGAAAAACTGAAGCCAAAAAGAAGCGATCGAACGAGTTTGAAGATTGCGCGTTTGTTTTATATTATTTCGCAAGCCAAACGAAACGATAGTATAAAACCTAAATGTTTATTGTTTGAAAGGCGAGAGAATAAAGATTGCTGAGAACTGATACACACACATATATGCTTGTTTAAAACCAACTACTACAGCATACATATGTATGCAGACAAGCGAAAAAAAGACAGCTTATAACAACTTACTTAAACTAACTTAAAGCTATGTGAAATATGTCTCATGATAATTCACTTAGACAAACATGCTACGAACAACTTGTCTTAAATAGGGTGCAAAGGTATTTAAACTTATGCTAGAAATTTTCGCCTAAATTAAGAGATAATTTTTGTGATTTTGTTTTCTCTCTTTTTTAGAGAGACCAATAGTCTTTGCTGGTTGGTTTTCATTTTTCTTATTCTCGTGCTCTCTTGTTACAGTGTCAACGTAACGGAGAAATTTTCTTAAATTTTTAGACAAATTTAGTGTTGTGACCCTCTTGATTTGGCTCTTTTTTTTCTCCTCTTAATCTATTTCTATCTTCTTAAGTTGATATGGAGTGTCTATATACTTCATGTCGTGCCAAATCTGGTCCTGAATCTGATAGATTCGATCGCTTTGGACATGCAAAGTGTGCCGGCATTATTGGCTTTACTGCTGACGCAGTCATTGATCCACCAAAGGATTACGTTGGTCATGTCCCGACTGTAGAAAGCGGGACTTCTACAGACTGTTCACGGAGACGAGAAATGCTTTCTCAAGATTAAGTAAAAATCTCGGCTCCATGTGGGAAATGTTTGAGGAAATTAAGTCTAGGTTTGATGAGTGTCGCTTCATTGAGCACTCATTTCCTTCCCAGGCCTCCAAAATAGCAACTCGTAGCGTAGGGACGTCACCTCTGATCCCCTCTAAACCTGATTCGCTTATACAAGTTAGTGCTCCTTCTAACTCCATATCGAGAGTCATCGTTTCCGATACCGTCGATTTGGTCGGTAACAAAATTGTTACAAACAAGTCGGCAAGTCCGTCTGCCTTAAGTTATGCTGAGGTTGCAAGGGAATCTCCTCCCCGTCGTTCGTTCTAATCAGACGTCATCACCTAAAAATAAAAATAACAAAGTGCAAAGTAGGTCTACTTCTCCTTCCTGCTGTTCGAGTGTGAACACTAGTCACCAAACTAGGCATGTCGCTCAAGCTTCTCGTACAAGTGTGTCAATATTTTCCCCATCTCATAACTCCCTAGCCATGGACCCTACTATTCCAAGTAGTGATGATATTTGCATGACGGCAGTTCCTCCAAGGAAAGCATCGGTGGATAATATAAAAATTTATCTGGCGGCGAAAGCCTCATCAATCAACTTGAAGCGCGTTAGCATTTTCAAATTGGCTCCTTCTCAACCGAGAGCAATATCTTCATTTAAAATACTAGTTCCGACTGAAAACAGTGATATATTGTTAAATGAACCACTGTGGCCAGTAGGATTCTTAATTAAGGTATTTATTCCTCGAGATCGACCCCGTAATATCAATGCTGTAGGCCTGTCGCCTTCAAAAACTAAATGTTTCTTCAGGCCCATTATGTTTCATTTATCAAAATGTTAGGGGCCTAAATTCAAAAATTCGTTCTACTTTTCTAAATTCAGTAAGCACTGAGTTTTTCTGTTTTGCTTTGACTGAAACTTGGTTAAAACCCGATAAAAAATTCGTCGGAACTATTCCATAATTCTTTTCATGTTTTCAGAAATGATCGATTGAATCGCATTGGTGGCGGTGTATTAATTGCCATATCTGCGTCAGTCCCGCCCAATTCAATTGAATTTCCCACGTCTCCTGACGTCGAATTTATCGCCATTCGAGCGAGAATACCTAATAAACAGCCATTTATTACCTGCTCCCACATTCCCCCAAATTCGGATATCTCCATATATAAGACGCAGCCTGCCCTCATTTGTGAAGTGGCCAAGCAGTCTAGACCCACCGATTTTGTCGTTGTGTTGGGAGATTTCAACTTGCTTCAAGTCACTTGATGTAACAGTGATAATTCTGCCTGTTTAATTCCTTTTTCAACATCTGATAGAGCTATAGTGTTCTTTAATGAATTACTTGACCATAATTTAGGTCAATATAATTGTACCTTTAATTGTAATGGTAGACTGCTTGATCTTTGCTTTGCCAATTTTCCTGAGATTAATGTAAATCGTTGTCCACCTTTTAGTCTATCTGAGGATCCTTATCATCCAGCAATATGTATTTCCTTTCATCACAAGTATAATAGTTCGTTGAACTGCCTTAATAGTCCAAACCCAACCTTTTCCAGCAAATATTATGATTTTCATAAAACCAATATAGTATTGCTAAAATATCATCTTTCACTTATGAGGTTTGACTTCTCAACCGGGAGTATAGAAAGCTTATTGTCATCGTTCTACATAACATTAAATCTAGCTATTGCTGCATCTGTTCCGTTTAAGCAGTGCCGACCTCGAAGTAGGTGTCCCCGTGGTTTAACACGACAATTAGGTATTATAAGAATAGGAAAAACAAGCTGTTCAAGAAATTTTTGAAAAGTGGCTCTGCTCTAGACTATTTCGCGTACTCAGCCGCAAGGCATAAATTTAACTCCCTCAACCACCATTATTATTGCAGATACCTTCAGTTCATTAAATCCTCTCTGTTTTCTAATCCTAAATACTTCCTTAAATTTGTTAATTCAAAGAGAGACATTTCTGCACATTCCTCGCATGTTTCTTTTAACGGCTCTGACGCCTCGAATGATTTTGAAATTTTAAATCTGTTTGCGGAGTACTTCCGATGAAACTTTTCGTCTGCTAGTTTTGATTCATCAGCAAATTACCCATATTCTATAACTAACTCGATTTCAATACCCAATTTGGTTATTTCTGATGACGACGTTTTTAAAGGGTTGACTTCTCGGAAATACAGTTGTGCGCCTGGACCTGATGGAATTCCATCATGTGTGCTTAAGCCTTGCGCTATTGAGCTTTATGGTGTTATATCAAAGATTTTTAATTTGTCCCTGAATTTAGGTGTTTTCCCTTTGCGTTGGAGGAGTAGTTATCTTATTCCTATTCACAAAAGTGGGAGTAGACAACTCGTGGAGAACTATAGAGGCATTGCCAAGCTAAGTGTTTTACCTAAACTATTTGAGAGAATTTTGACTCAACGTTTGACCTTTGCCACCAAATCGTATATTTGTCCACTCCAACATGGCTTCCGAAAAGGAAGATCTACGGTCACTAATCTGTTAGAGTTTACTTGTCAGGTTTTCAAAGCATTTTCCAATGGCTCTCGCACTGACGTCATATACACCGATTTTAGCAAAGCGTTCGGATTGGTTAACCAGAAATTACTTATGTTTAAGCTTGAAGCCGCTGGCTTCCCTTTCCATTTAGTGAAACGGATAAGCTCTTATCTGCATAATAGGTCGTTCAGGGTTTTGTTCAATTTCACCACTTCGTATGAATTCCAAGTTTCGTCAGGAGTACCTCAAGGTAGCCACTTAGGACCCATTTTATTTAACCTATACATTAATGACTTGCGTTCGGCGATTAAATCTAGCCAGATCTTAATGTATGCTGATGATGTGAAACTGGTTTCTTCGTTTTCCTTAGAATCGCAATCACATCAGCTTCAAACTGACCTAATAAATTGGTGGCATGGTGCTCGTCAAATTTATGACACTAAACCTAAATAAATGTAAGAAGCTTTCTTTCTCTAGAAGGAAGTCATTCATAACCCATTATTTTATAGATTCGCACAAGTTGGAGGACGTTGAGTCGTTCACAGACCTAGGCGTCCTCTTTGACTGTAGGTTACGTTTCAATTTGCACGTTGAGTTCTCGATAAGCAAGGCTAGGTCTGCTCTTGGTTTCATCAAGAGGTGGTCCAAAGAGCTAGATGATCCGTATATTACCAAAAGGCTGTATACGTGTTTGGTTAGACCTATATTTGAGTATGCTTCTGTTGTGTGGTCTCCTTCATATAGGTGCTATGTAGATTCAATTGAATCTATTCAAAAGCAAGCAGGTTGCTTCTTTTGTCCTTACCGTCTCTTGAAAAACGTAGATTTGTTCTTGGCGTTTGCTTCGCAATCAAAGTAATAAACGGCGCTATTGACTTGCCGTCATTACTTGGACAAATAAGTTTTAATGTTCCTAACCGCTTCTCTAGGCACTTTACCTTGGTTAAGGTTAGTCATTGTAAATATAATTATGAGCTGTTTAACCCGCTCAGAGTTGTTTGCAAGAACCTAAATGACGTCTATCACCTTTTTTCATTATCGGATACTTTAAAGTCCATTAAAGCAACATTGCTTAATACTCGAGATTTGCAAATGTCGTACTTAAACTAGCTCTTAATCCTAAAAAGTCACTATGATTCGAAAATTAATTGTTGTTAACTATTATCGGTTGCCAAGCTTATGCATGTTTGCGATGGCTTAGGGGTTCATTTGCAACTAGGTCCTGGACCGGTTATGGATGTGGCTCTGTGCTAATTATGTACATGCTTTTCTTCTTTTTTTTTTCCTTTTATTTGTTTTATTGTACTTATACTAAGTTTTAATAATAATTAATTCAAGATTTACTTTAAGAGTCATTTGAACTCGACTGTCATTTGTTTTAGTTGACTTTCTGTTTAAGTGGAATAAATAAATAAATAAATTAAACGTAAACATGTAAAACATATTCTTGAATACAAAAGTTAAGAAAAGTTCATAAAAAGATAACATTAAATTTGTTGAACATTTTATTATATATACTACATACACTTAAATATACCTGTATTCTTATTCATTTTGTGAAATTGTACAAATGAAGTGTTTGCGCCAATAAGATGCATGGTGAATAGAGGTCGTATTGTTCGTCTCGACCCTATATACAGAAACAAGTGGAAAATGGCGTTTAAGTAGAGCCCATACAACAAAGTAGACTGGAGAAGAAGCGTTATATATTTTTTCTTATCGTATTACTTGTAGGGAGTAATAAACTCTCAACTGAAAATGATGCGTTGCTAGGGAAGTAAAAGCCATGGTTTCCCTATTGTTAGGTGGAATATGAAGAATGGAAGCAAGGAGTAGGTGCATAGTGGGAAAACGTGTTTGTGGCATGATGCACTACGAACGGGGTTAGAGATGTAATGAAAAATAAGCAGGAAACGGGCCATGATCTAGAACCGGTCGAACGTGTGCCCAACAAGCGGGGAGACATACAACACTACGATCATAATTTTTGTTGTTATTGTGAATGAGTCCAAGATTATAATATTCTACTAAAATGAGCTACGGTGGAAAGAAAAAGACAAATTACCCCTACCAAAAGCAATTGGGTGTGACAAATATCAGAATTCATATAATGTATATGATGTACATAACGAAAGAAAATCCACAAATAAAAGACGATAATTAAAATTAAATATCAAAGAATGGCTTCTAATATCGGTTATTTATTAAGTTTTAAAAATGGTTAGATTCTAAGAATGTCGTTATACAAGCGGAAATTTAATAAATTTTTTTTTTTTTGCAATTTGATCATATTGGTTTTTAAGGAGCCCATGTTTGTCATATTGGGGAATTTGAAAATTTTTCATATAGGTCAGGGCACAGTTATTCCTTAGGATATAATGTGGTGAAACACAATAAATTAGTTTATTAACGTTTAGATATTTAGTTGTGTTTTGTTTTACTTATTATTTCTTACTGACTCTTGATCTTTTTACTATGGCTTATAGGTAAGCTTATACCGTAACTTATTTGTGCTTACGCTGGTGTACTTAATAAATCGAGGTTACTGTATAATGTAGGTTCTTGTTTAATCGATTCGAAAACATACATTACTTGAGCGACTCGTGTTTATTGTACCTAATTTAAGATTTCTGTTTGATAATGAGAATAGCGTTTTTACGGCAAGGTGGTATTTGTGTTGACTGTGCTGGATGTGGTTGCGGAAGCTTTCTCTTGTATAACTTCCAGAAGAAGTAATTCCATGACTTTAATTCACAAGCCCGATTAATGAAAAAGCCAAGGGTTTTTTTATCGAATTAAAAAGGTGATTCTCTGCATTTAGCATTTAGATAATTAGATACTGTACTAATGGAAATTTGCGACTTATTTAGTATTTTACAACCAAGTTCATGCCATGAATGAATACCAATATCATCAGCATATAAAGTAACAATTAAGTGTTGGAAATCAGAATACAAAATCGTATATGAAACTGAACCTTCAGTAGATCATTATAGAACCTGAAGGAATGAATAGCGAATCGAAACACTTATTTAAAGGGGTAACGTGAAACGTGAACTTATTTAAATGGGGAATGTTAAAAGGAACTAGGCCTAAGCTTTGTCCCTAACGCATCGACATATACCTACTAGTTGGTGTGAAGAATTGTGCTGACTTCTAAAACCAAATTATTAATTTGGAAAAATTAGTACAGCACCGCAAACATTAAGTTATTTTTATAACATTCAATTATTTTTATATTCTGTAATGCCGGACTTTTGGCCGAGTTTTTATTGTTTAACGTATGTCTTATTTGTGGATAGGGAGCACGACATACTCAATTCCGCGGAAGCATGACTTTGATTGCAGTTCAGCGTTATGTGACAGAAGGGTTCTCAATGTTCGAACGGCTGCCAATGTCATCGCTCGACTGGCTTACGTTTCTGCTTACGCATGTTATCGCAGCGAATTACAAAATGGAATGGGATTTTTTGCATACGGGCGTAAAATATCCAAAGGTACTAATTAAATTAAATCAGGCGTGATGACTTAGACTTTAACTTCGTCAGAATAAGTATACATAAATCGGACAGTGGAGTGCTTTCCCTCTAAAAAATGTATTCTTCCCATTCCCATCATACTTGTACTTCACGCTCCTCCGGCGGCAGATAACGTAATCTATTTTCGTCAAATTTGCTTAGTAAATGATATAATTGTCCTAAAGAAGCTCAGGTACTCGGTCTTAGCAGTAGGTGATTTTAATTTTCATATGGTTTCTCAATGAAAGCCTGGGTTATTTTAACCAAATATCCGTGCCTGTAACATAATTAATTAATGCAGTCTTTTGCAATTTAAACAAACGTGTAAATTCCATTCGTTCTACCTTAAGATGTCCATCATCCATGTCATAGTAAATGACAAGTTTTGCCAGTGCTATATGTTACGATGTTGCTATCAGAAGTTCTCTCACGTATAGTAAAATCAGTTTTGACAATCTCAGCGAAACAATATCTACCGTCGTCTGGAACTTTGAATAATATGATTTCGATGTATTCATCGATTTCTGTGTCCGTTCCGACTAGAGCTACTTCTTCAATCGTTAAACGCCTTGTATGGTTTTGATAAGCAACTGAAGCAGTATAAGAATTGAAATTGATGTCGGACACAAAGCGATTTTATAAATTCATATTATTACAAATTTCCGCTCCTCGATATGGTTCGTATCACTAGATCGTGGATATTGAAATGAAAATGAAGTTCATAGTTTTATTATGTTCCTAAATGCAGTATTATTTACAATTTATTTTTAGCGATACTTTTTGACTGCTCAACACAACTATTATTATTCTTTACTAACAAATGTTCTTGTCCGACTTCAATGTGACAGATTAAAAACTACCTTCCGCAAATAGTCTACTTATATACATTTTTACAAGCATGTTACGATCACCTAACTTCATGGCTTCATTTTTAATCCGTTAACCCGCTTTTCTGCTAATCGTTTCCCTCAGCCGGCAGCTGTATGACACGCCGCGCATGTGCACCTGGGTTTTTCTCTGTCGGTTTTCCTGCTAGTCTTTTTTGTCGGCCGGCAGCTGCATGACGCGCCGTGAATTTAGGGAATTTATTACTTACGAAAATCAATTAGTTAGCATTAACTGGGTTTGGGATTTTCGTAACAATATATATAAAAGGTAAAATTGCGTCTTTTGCTTCCGTTATGCTAACTAGAAATAACAAATCCTTAAATTGAATGGCGATTTCTGACCTCTTTGCACACTATTTCGAAAAATCCTACTCCTCTTTAAACGATCGCCTGCAACTCATCCGTACGCTACTCGATATTTTTCGCCTATTTCCGTTTTTTGGAAACAAAGATAATCATATCGTTGTTAGCCTTAAAGTGTGTCGCTCCTTAGTGGCGATGTCATTACTGCATACACTATCCATGTGCTAGCTTACTCTATGTTACTTTAACTACTACTTTTAACAATTGTTTGAAGAAAAGTAATTTGCCCTTCGTTATTTTATTGCCGCGAACGCTTTATGTCTACCAATTTGTTGGTACAAAAATTTGCTGACTGCAAACAAACTAACATAATTTACACCTATTTCTTGGAACCATTTGACAGTGTTCATCTTAGAGTTATTAATATAATATCATGTTTAGGAAGCAATCTGCCTGGTCGTTTTTGAAACAGAGTGATACAAAAGGATGGAAGAAAACAAATTTGTTAAGTAACTGTGGGAGTCATCAAACGCAAACGTCTCATGAATTTCTTGGGTTACGAAAGGGTTAAGAAAGACATGCATGGGCGCTCAATCAGAAATAAAAAAATATTCCATTTTTGTTACTTATCTCTGCGAAAATTTATGCATTGAATAAAGACACCGAAACTAAAGTTTAGTATTTATAAGGCTGCATTTGCATTTCCTTGAGAAGGTGATATTCTTTAAATATTACAAAACCATTTGGGAAAAAAAAAATGGCGGTACCGTGAATTTTTTTTATTTCAACAGTTGAAGAAAACGCGAAGACACTTTATAAAATATTTGTAACCTAATTAAAAATGCTTATGAAAGAATGTGCGGAATTGCGAAAAGTAGGAGAATAAAGAGCAATACACAAACAAATAGAATGCGAAACAATAGAATGCGAATTTAAGTCCATTGCATATTTCGAATGATTTATGACTGCATTGCTGATTTAGTGGTAGAACAAGGAAAAAGACACAAAAAATGAACAAGTAAGAGTGTTATATTTGTGTGGGGCGCAATTTTACACGCTCACCACCGTTAAAATTTTTAGCTTTTATTTATGGTCATAAAAACCTTATTTTCCATCTTTTAGTTCACTAAAAAGTATGCTTAAAAAAAAACTAATCAGCTATGTCGTGACGTCCACCATATGTAATTCGGAATTAACACACTTAGTTTGTCGCATTCAACTCTCCAAGCTATTTATGTGATACCCATGTCAACAGTAACGTGACGAAAAAGTTTATCCACAAGTCGTGACACCCACCATAATTACTTTCGAATTAGTACACTTACCCCTCCAGGGCCTTCCTTCATTTAAGGAATGTGTACAACAATTTTAAACAGTCTGTTTTGTTTACGTTATAATTAATGAGCATAACACTTCAGAAAAATCAAAAAAATAATGTTTAATTACTTATAATTTTGTGTGGACATTTTCCAATTTTGGCCCTAAATTCTAGAATGTGCCATAAAGTAAATGTGGAACATTTGGACCTTCTTGAGTTCGCTTTAGGCTTTGCTGTGGGCGTGTGTCCTTACCAATTTAATCCATTTTCAATACCTGCATGTAGAAACTTTCAATGTTTCCACGTAGTTTGAAGTCGATATCTTCATTTTCAGAAGAGTGCGAACAACGCACACCACACACACACCTCATTCTTCAGTGTTGAGTTTTGTTGAAACTGTTTTTGTTATACTCGTTATACTACGTCTGGACTCTTATATAAATAGTAACTATGTTCAATTGAACTCATACCTCTTGTGCATACATATAGCAAAAAATTTTGAAAATCACAGATTAAACCTAATTAACGCCATACCTAACCAATATAGGTATATAATATATATTCAATTCTTGACGGTATGAAACTGTGCAATGTAACTGTTGAGAGAAAAGTGTAATGACGGTAGGCAAAATTAGATGAGGCCTTGAGAAGGATTAATGAAATAGCCTCAATTATATTCTTCGCTAAAGTACTTTATAACACAAAAAGAACACCATTATTATCATCATCATCAACCTTATCATCAGCTGCGATATATAGGCAACGTTCCAATGTCGTCAACACCGCTACGTTTCCTTTTTTTATCTTTTTCTTTTTTATTGTAATATTATATTTGTAACTTATTATTACGGCGCACATACCCTTTTTTATTATTTGAAAGTTCAAAAAGAAACTATATTCTGAAACATTGTTTTACATGAATGGAATGTGAATAGGAATTGTTTGTGTTTTTATATTATAAATAAATATTCGTGTTTTATGTAAAATTTCCATTGCGGTATCTGAGGACCAAACTTAGGTGCTTCCTAAAGCATGAGCCAAAGGAACTACAACCTGGAGTGGCCTAGGTCAACCTGTCCGGTAAGTAAGTTTCTCTCGTTCGTCTGCCTCCGTAAGGGCTTTTTTTGCACGTGTATTTCTTTGGTGTACTAGCTGTGGAGTATCTGTTGCACAAAAAGTGAACCCATTCCTATACTACCGAACTAGCTAGCTTTTCAATGACACGGCTTCGAAATTTTTTAATTTAAACAACCCAATTTTTTTTTAATTACTGTAATTAACGCGTTTATATATTGTACGAAGTAAAAAGAAATAAGTGGTGTGAGAATAAAAAATTCTACACATTACACGATCAAAAAGTTCATTGGCTGAATAAAAAAAACAGTACAATTGTGCGCTAAACAAGGTGGTTAGTTATGAAAATCAGAAATTGAGGATTAGGATTTCAGATACAATCGTATTTTGACTTTGAATACTAAATGGACTTCTTCCAGTTTTAGCAACTGCATTTTGCTTTTCGATTTTTAATTTACGTTCGTATCTTGGCATTGATTTTGTTCTTTTCTCTTCATTAAACGCTGACGGTTACATCTGTATAAACGACCGTTATCTTTCTGTAATGTATAAGATTTGGACTAAGTGCATTTTTTTACTACTTTTCAAAGTACTTAATAGAACGCTAGATTTTTTTTAAAATAACCCCGCGGCCCGTTTCAATTTTTGGTAATTTTCTGGCATTTCTGTTACAACAAGCGAAGTTTTTCAACTTGGTTTTTCATTTCATTTTATAATGGTTTTGGTTACCCACTTTAAGCATCAAGCTCACAGGAAGTAAAGGCAATTTTGTTTGCAATATTCTAAACATTAGCAATTGCGATGGACTTGAAAAATTACCTTTAGGCCGCAACGTAATAGTGCGGTATAAGAATCACTATGTCTATCGTCAGCATTTACAAATAATTTTTTATAAGATCGTGGAATATAAGGACTTGATGTTATATATCCAATACCGCGCATCATTACAGAATTTCGTAGATTGAGATATTTGGAATGCTGTTCGGGCAAAAGTAGACTTAGATTTGACTTTAGTTTGTACGCTATCCAGCACTTAATTATTCAACTTCAGTAAAGTTGAAATAGTAATATTCTGCAAGTAAATACTATTTGTTCTTGAATTTGAATATGCCGTAACCTAACTTGAGCCAAGGTGGGTTTCGAACACCATGGACAATACCTTCTTGTCGTATGCTATTAGATTGCTTTGATCCATGCTAGTGGCATTCACTGTAAATTTGGAAGCACCGAATGCGATTATTAATTTTTTTCTTGTATTCTTTTTCTTCTATTTTGATCTGTTAGTGAAAATGATAAAGTAATCATTTTATACAATGATTATGTTCGGTGATTTTGACTTTTCGCTTATAAAATAACAGTTTTCCATTTAGTATTATAGAGTTATTCAGCGTATGGAGACGCTGATCATTACTTAACGCTCATAACTACTGTTTTGATATTCATTTCCTTTTTTTTTGATTTGGAGAAATTTGCTGACGAAGCCCATCAAACACTTTTCGATGCTTAAAGTGACAGTGCTTCGTCATATCTCGCTTGTCGTTTTTGGTTTCAACGCTTTAAAGGTGGTGATTTTAATGTCAACGACAAAAAATGGTCTCGAGGACCAAAAAGCTTCGAAGACGAATTGCAGTACGTATTGGACGAAAATCCATCTTTTAACTCTCAAAGAACTTTCACACAGCTTAACAGTTGATTCATCATTCTCGATGTTCATATGCAATGAGAAAGATCTAAAAGGAGGAAAAATGGTTACGTTATGAATTGATTGAAAATGCCATTTCGAAATATTTCAAAATCGCGTGTTCATTGTTTGCCAGGGAAAAAGCGAGGAGTTTTTGTGGCGTATTATGACTGACCCTGGAAAGTGCATCTAGTACAACAATTTCAATCGCAAAAAGTCATGGGTGAACCCAGGAGGGCCATCAATATCGACCCCGAACCGGAATGTTCAAGGCCATAAAATTTTACTGTGCCAGTGGACTTAACTTGCCTTGTTTTACAATGCTTGACCACACGTTGTCTTTTTCAAGTGGAAAAATGATCAAAATAAATGCAAACACATAATAAACGAAATACGAAAATGCTCTTTGTAATAGTTTGCAAGGAAAGCGAGAAGTTAATAAACGTTGTCGTGCTGGCCCTTCTATCAAAAATTCCATGTTCAAACTATATATATTTATTTTGTACCATATACCAAATGTGCTACAGGGTGTATTAAGATTTTAAGGGCGTATTTAACACCCAAAAAGACTTGAGATAGACCAAACTTCATTACTTCGATGTGGCTTGCCGGATGAGTTGTAAAGCATTGTTTTAGTCACGGAAAGCCGTAATTTTCTTCCAGATTTAAAAAACTTAATACTTTTTTGAAGAGAAAAGGCAGAAAATGAAAAAAAAAACGCAAAGGGTACTGGATAAATTAATATAATAAAAAGAAAACTGAAGAAAGAAACGAAGATAACAATTTTACATGAAAATCGTCCTCTTCGCGTAATAAAAATATTAAATGCCATTTTGGCCACTTGTTGCAAGAATTGCCCAGGGGTACACTGCTGCAATTCGAATGGGAAGTTCTGCAACACGCAGCGTTTTCACCCGACATGACGCTTTGTGATTATCACTTGTTCAGATCATTGCAGCATGGCTTGACTGGCGCGGGGCTCCGCAAAGTTGAAGAAGTTCGAAATGGGTCGCTGCCAAACCAAGATCAATTCTTTTGACGCGATATCGCCACGTTGGCAGAAAAATGGTAAAATCATGTAGAAAATGATGTAAAATATTTTGATTAATATACACTGTACCAATTTTTCTCAATAAATTATTTTTTCAAACGAAAATATTTGCAAGCACCGAATAGTTATTTAAGTTTTAAGAACTATCTGCAGTGTTATTTAATCTTCCGCTTCCTCTAACATCTTCCTACTTACATTTCCCGCGTTCATTAGTTCTAAAAGTTTGAATATTAGCTGATAATTTCTATTTGTTGCTGAATAAATAAATAAATAAATAAACGAATAAGTAAATATCAAATAAAAATGTCTACGAAAATACTTCGAACATGTTAAACAAATGTAAATGTTTCTTTGCAGAACTATTCTTCACAAATATTTAATGTTCGTTGTGTCACCGTAAAAGGGCTACGGGAAAATAGTCAAGTTTTCATACAAGTTACAGTAACTCTCATGTTACACTCGTAACTACTTTAAGCAAATTCTTGAAATTTCTTAGCAGACATTTTAGCTATTTAGAAAACACCTTGCGCTATAAATAATTTTATAATCAAAGAAGAGTACTTTGTTATTTTTGAGTTTTATAAATTTGCTTTTCAACAAAATTGAATTTAGTCGTATTTGTGCAATTAATCAAACAACATTATATCGTCTTTTATAGTCACCATCGCTAAAAAGTGTGCTTGTTTTTTTTTGGTGCAATTCACCGAACGGTCGTGCGGTGGGAAAATGGAGAAATTTCAGACTCAAGCGTTTCGGAACTGCAAAATTTGGAGCATATTAACCCGTTCCAGACGAATTTTGATGGGAATACCTGTCGAACCAATTTGAAAAGTGTAAATGTTCCTATGCAGAACAATAATCATACTACTATAGAATCGCCTTTCAATTGCTATTTGGCTAAATAGTCAAAATTGGCTGACTTGTATAAAAATAGTTGTGAACCCAGCTAAAGTAATTTAAATATTTCCTTTCTCAAAAAATGTTACGATTTCCAGCGTCGGTAATCCCCCGGGACCGACCTCCGAACGTTTTCATAAATACTAGCACCATCTATTTTAAAGCATATTTCTTACGAGAAGAACGGACTATCTGTTTCATCTCTCAGAACTATTCTTAACCAACTTTGAAAGTTTGTACCTTAGAATAAGCTGAGCAAAGAAAATTAGTCAAATTTGTTTAATCCACGTGAAAATAGGGTTCATATAAGCTATATCAGGTTCTTTAACATACAAATAATACCAGAAATTTTAACACTTTAGTTTACGTCATTTAAGAAAAAAAACTCGAAAAAGAAAATTAAATTAAAAAATTAAACTGATTGATTTGTAACAATTTGAGGTTTTTTAGAGCATGAATAAAAATAGGTCGAGAAAAACATCATAGTGGAGTGCATACAAAAGCTTTCATATTTCACAACATCCAAGTCTTCAAATCAGTTTTTGTCGTGTAAAGCTGTGGTGGTGAACAAAAAAAAAAAGCAATAGCAAGATGTAATGGAATAATCTGGGCTATCACGCTGAAACAGTCAATAGAGGTACAACAGATTCACAATTTTTGTTATTGCAACAAATGCACAGCAAATCTGCAAAATCATCGCAAAGGGATAAGGATTAAAAATTTAAATAGGTTCTCTTATATTATCTACAAGCAAAGGTCCTAAGCTAAGCAGATCCAAAACTTTAAGAAAACGCAAGAAAACAGGTTCCTTTATGTACTTTGTCTGCTCCCACGCTACACTTATTTGCACATTTCCTCTGAAAGCTATATAATGCTATGGTAGTTCTTCTTCAACATTAACCGATTTCAAGTTTCGGGCACAGCAACAATGCTGGTCGTATATTTTTTTTATTTGTTCTTATTTTCCCGTAATCAAATACGCACATCGCTCACGCTTTGCTCGCGCTCAATCACCTCAAGAGGAAACCACATGGTAGTCAATAATGCGTACAATACATACTGAAGCAAAAATTTGAATAACATATCTTGCTTTTCTGAAGATATACCCATCTAAATATACGCAAACATGCAATTGAACATGAGGTTTAGCGCTTGCAAAGCTTCAAGAAGTAGACGATGGGTAGTCCAAAGTAAAACTAACCTGTGAAAATTTAAGGACTAATGCCAATTCGATTGTCTCATATGATGTAAAAGAATCAGATTTTTATAAACCTAATCTATGTAGTGATCATTATTGTGAGAACAGTGCTTGTTCACGACACTTAATTGATTCGGTGCTGCTTCTTGTGTTGCTACCAATATACAATAGCACTGTAAATGAATCGTAAGCTCTTTTGCAACAGAATAATGGGAATGAGGTAGACATCAAGTTCCCCGATAAAAAAGTTTTAGAAGGGGCTTATGAAAAATGGCCATCTTCACTCCTGTTTTTCTTAACCGTTCCAAATTTACATCAGCTCAGAAATTGCAATATTGACAGAATAAAGCACAGAGTACTGCAGGTGCCGTAGTAAAGCGATATGTCCTCTGTGGCGACAGTTTTATGTTACCTTCAGAATCTGTGAAGTCCCAATATGAAAAGAAGCGAATATTAGTTGATAATCAGGTACGAACGCTACCTAATATTCCTATTGTTAGTGTTTGTATTGTTAGATACATTCGAAGTAATTTAGATGTTAAAAGATTGCTTTGTCTCTTTTAGAGCAAATATGTTGCGAGCTGCCTTAGTTCTCATTAATTATGCATCTCAGAAATCATTTTTATCTGAAAGAATCCGAAAGAGTATTCAAATACAAAGTCAAAAGCATGGCAGAGAATGGACGGTGCAAACCTTCTATCAAGAGTGTAAGCTTGCTATAGTCTCAAAAAATCGAAGAAAAAATCTCGAAATCAATACTATCGTTCGCCCGAAGAAAATAAATCATATTCCCACAAAACCTTTTGAGGTTACAGATCCCTCCGAGCTGTCATATAGGCTTAGCTGATCCAAGTTTCAGCTATGTGGCTCAGAAAGATCTCTTGCTCGAGAACAAATCCGATCGTTTCATAATTCCGGAACGTACTAGGCACTGTACTCGGTGCCAGATTTTGCGTACCAAAAAATTTTTTGATAGATTCACTGTGCGCTACTTGATATTCTATGCACGTTTACTTTTACCAATATTTTGCCGGGGGCTGATGATGTTACTTTTTGCCAAGAAAATTCTTGATATAAAACGAATTTTCTCACTCCGCAGCAAATGTCTGATGAACATAAATATTGTGAAGAATACTATCATAAAATCGCAGGTTAACGCAGCTATGTGGTGGGATCACAATAATGCCTATAATCAGTACACAAAATCGGCCCAACCACAACAGCACGCAACAACTAACTGCTCATTTCAAATAAGCAAACATATTAATCGCATCAGTACTTTCAAACAGTTCGTAGAAATCATAATAATACCATCCAAGAAAACCTTGCACATAAGACTTAAATTACACGGCTACAAAGTATTTATTTACAACATCAGTGAGTTTCAGCCAAAAATTTAGCACAAAATTATATGCGTCACAAATAGTACAACATATATCATTTACTGATGAGAAAGCCTCTGAATCAAACCTTACTCAATCTGCAAACACTATAACTAATCACATGAAATTAATTGACACGACGACTATATATAGATCTCCAACAAGTGCAGCATCGGCCACCACGTTCCTGGCTCCTTACAAATAATGCCTAACGTCAGACCTATTTCCACTACCCCTGAAAATTCCAATGACATGACCCCACTCGCACCTGGTTACCTCCTGCATAGCTCCCCATTCCTGTCTACACCTGAGTCAGAGTGTCAAAACTTTGTTTTCCGCCATATGCGGTCTAAGTAATACTATTGACATCATTCATTTTTTCTCAGATCTCAACAATTTATATTACATTTTACTTGCACATTTCTTCAATTTTTACAGTTTTATCAAAATGCCTGAATGCGCTAATTTCGCCAATTTGAAACTATGATTGCGAAGGAACGATATCACCCCGCACCCCGATACAGCCACTACACCAACTGTTTGGCATGCAGTCGTTCAAGGCGCAACTGCGCCTCTGCCCACCGACGTAATGTGTATGGAAGCATCTATCATTTATATACTTATGTCAAAGTGTCATCAACTATAACAAAAGGTAGACTGTGTTACAAACAACACAACCAGTTCCGCAGTAAGCTCTCTGAAGCTTCATCGAGATGAAGTACCCGAGTCTATATTCAAGCAGCTGGTCCAAATTTCTTCTATAACATTATTTGAGAATACAATCGTCTTAGCTCAAGTCAACAAAGCGTTAACCGAAATAATTGCGCGCAGTGGAAGGGCGGCAATGCTAAACGTTTACGTCGGAAACTGGTCGCGTACTCGCCAACAGCAAATCACTTTGTTCTTTTTCATATTTGATTAGGAAATTTCCTTTTATTTTTATTCATATTTTGCTTCATCACAGTCGAATACAAACCATCAAAGCGTCAACACGCAAAGCGATCATTGTGTGGGCTTTAATGTCTTCACTTTTTTTTTTACTGATATAAGGTTGAATTAAAAATAAACAAAAGCATTTGGCTCTTAACTTAGACCATAAGAATATAAATAAAAATATTGTGGTTTGCCAACGCTATAAATACCAAACATCGGTCTGCGAGTCTACTTTTATTAAATGTTGAATTCTAAACGATCTAGACTAAAGTCAATTTTTTTTTTTTTGTTTTGAAAAGTATTCTATTTATAGGGTATGAATTATATACACCCTTATTTTTTCATTTGCTTTATTTATAATTTTAATGTATCGATAGTAATGCCATTTTTGAATTTTTATCTTCTATTAAAAAATTTATTTTAATATATCTCTTTTTCAAATGTGTTCTGACTGCTATATGTCGAGTAAAAAAATTCGTTTACAAAAAAGAAAAAGTGTTAAAATAATTATATATTAAAATAATGTAAACACTACTGCGATGACAACCTACACCTTCTGTAAACTAGCCCATCTGCAACTTAAACTTAACTTTCAACAAACGAAAAAAAATGTTAGGCTTACGTAGTCTTAGAAAATGTTGGGGCACACGAATATTTGGGAACAAAAATAGCTCGAGTTAAAATGGTTTATTGAAGAACTACGGAATTCCCACTACAGAAAAGGTTTGCATTGATTTCTATATCAATAGGAAATTTGCTTAAAATCAGAATAGGCACTTTTGAAATAAGCTGTCAGTAACACCAACAATCAAATCTAGACAAGTTCCAAGGCAAATGAGATGGCATATAAAATTAGATGTACTTAATTATTGAATTATTAATTAAACATATACATTCAGCTTCCATAATTTAGCGTAGTTCGCATTGTTATAACTATTTTAAGCCCTTATTGATTACTGCAATATTCCTTCAACGAAATGAATGAATTAGCTGTTCGTTTCATTACTACAAAAGAAGATACAAACACAAATAATGCGAATGAACCTCTATCCCACAATTTACATGACACGAACATGACCATTTAGTGCAAACCTGTATGCCAAATCGGTTAAACTACCTAAATACTGGGCAAATTGATCATATGCTTGGTGTATAAAAGAAGAAAAGCGACACTGGTCAAAAAAATAGAAGTGACGTAATAAGATATGCGAATATGTAATCATTTTAATAGCTTTACCTCAGGATGTCGTTGTGTCGATCTTAAACACAATGTCAAACCTATTATCTGATGATGAATATGAAAATCGTAAATCTTTATAAATATTAATTAAACTTTTTCCACTCAGTACAAAAGTTGAATTAGCCGTCAGGTTTGTATGTAGGTCACTGATTGTATTGTCCGGTGCCAATTTCTACCCCAACCTTTTCAAAGAAATTTTAGAAAGCCGCGTGAAATTGTCGACATTTCTTGAACATGGAGATAAACGAATTACTCAAATTAGTAGATAATTTGTGGAAAACTATATATACCACTGTTACACGTATTACTTTCTTAAGCAAAATGGAAGAGATTGTCCGCAACTTTGGTGAGACCACATTGATCATGAATAATTAGACAATATTTTTACTAATCAATGCATCAGACATAACATATTCCCTATGTAAGGCGAATGAGAGATAGGAAGATGGTCATAGAATGCGGTTTGTGACGTGTAATTCTGACTGAAATGAATTATAAAACTGTCAATTTATTTGCAAACTCATGCATTTAAATCCTATATATATTTTGTGTGCGTTTATGTTAAACTTATTCCTTTAATAGTGTAATGTACCTAACATGGTTGTCACTTTCACCAAATTTTAATTTCATAAGCAGAACTCCGATACGTTGCTAAGCGTGGCTAAGGCTTCGACTAGTCCTACGTTTAGACGAAAATTACTTAATGCCAGTTCATACTTACGAAGTGACTCCCCTTTTACCTTTACATTAGGTGATATTATTAAACCAATGATATTCATATGGTGGATAGAGAAGTATGGTTTATCAATTGACATTAAGCGTAAAAAGCCGTGCAACCCCTTACAGATCTCTCAGTAACCACATTCGTCGGCGACATTCTTTCAGCAAAGCTATTTCTAGTAGAGAGCAAATATTGCAATCTTCTTATGGAACTTCTACGCGGAATTAAAATACCGTTCTTTAACGGTGTAAGATCCAGGATTGCAAAAGTTGGGTCCGATGTTTTAGTTAAAATATTTTAAAATCCGTACAATGGTTAACAAATCGGTAAACATAAAAATAGGTTATTAGAATGCGGTAATAATTCACTCGATACATTCCAAACTATCAAAAACAAATTTTCTGAAAACGCTTTATCAGTTCATCTAATAAGCAGAGCAACATTTTCTGTAATGGTAGATATTGCGTGTTTTGCCCCAGGTGACTTTCTGCAACAACTCTTTAATAGAAGCACTACCATTCTTTTCAAGGAAGTTGAGTCCAGCCGAAAGAAAGTAAAGCGGCTTTGAACGTGAGCTTTAAGCCGCGAATTCCAATGTTAAACAAATTCGACCCTTTGTAGAAAATCGCGAATTCACTTTTTGTCGAACGCCTTGCCACGGAATTTAATTCAAAAACAGAACGAAGCGTTACACATTGTTTAATTAAATACATTCGAGATGAAACTTGTAGCTGACATCTTATTGCATACTTTTGAGGTTGAAGACAACTTGGACATCTCTGTAGCCTATCGCCTACTGTTTCCTTCTTAGGCTACAGTCGTGAATTTAAAAATTTATGTTCACGTTATAAAAGATAACGACATTATTTTATTTTTATTTAATAAAACTTTAATACATCTGCCACTTTCAAAAGAAAATCCAAATCTTCATTCAAAATTGAAAACCATTTCCAATAATTACTTTAAAATCAAAATTCAAATTTCAGAGTTTTTGTAAACCTAAAGTTTCTAAATTTTTGAACCCCTTATATCACTCTCCCTCCTGCAAAAAAAAGGTGTCGATGGAGGAGGTTTTCTTGTGTCTGTGTGTGATGTGAGTAGTCTTGAAATAGGAGATGTAACTGTTTACAAAAGTTTTTGCGATGATCGTTGCAGAGATTTTTCGTAGAGAGCACGCTTCGAGCAGTCGTCTCGAATCTATCGACTATGGTAAGTATATAGTGGTTACCATCAAATTCAGCAGGTGGAGCGACAATGTCCATATAGATTTGTTTAAATCTGCCTCTGTGTACTTCTATTTTTCTCTCTCTTTGCCTTTCAATTTTATTGTAATCTGTTTGCTCAAATACAACCCCGACAACTATGTTCGATGCGTCGACCGTAAGGGTTAACTTTGGTTCTTTTTTAAAAAGTCAATAGAACACTTGAAGCAAAACTCTTTTTGATCTTTTTGAACGCTTCTGTTGCCATTTCATTTCAGTTTTCTCTCTTTTATCTTATTTGCGTCGTTTAAGATATCATAAACTCAGACTTGTAGATGCAGTTAGATTTGGTATATATTTGTGGTCCGATTCCAAGGTATTTTAGATATTCGCCTTCGTCACTACTGAAAAGGATAACGTCACCAATATAGGCGAAGGCGAAATCCAATTCAGTCAACACCTTATTTACGAATCTTTAAAGTGTTTGCGAGGAATTTCCAGTCCAAAGGGCTTTTGCACGAATTCCTACATTCCGAATAGCGTTGTGATTGTCGCTTTATATATATCTTGTCCTGTTATTGGAGTCGGGAGGTAGGCTTTAACGAGATCTATCTTCGAAAAGAATTTCTTATTCCTCATTATATAAATTCATATCGTTAATATGAGGAAATGGACCTTTTTTCATACACATTGAATGCTATTAAATCAATTAGTGATGTGGCATCTTCTATAACATGTCGATCTTGATGTCCGTTGTTTGAACGTGTACGAAGTGGCGTGTGTATCACGTTTTCTAAGAGAAAACTTACAAATATGAAATATAAATCAATAAAATTAAAATTAAATTAAATTGAATAATTTTGACACTAAATAATTAACATTTTGTTTTACGAAATGTTTTAAAATTTATTATTATTTTCACAAAATTCTTGAAAATTTGTTTCGTCTTTTTATTTAAAGTTTAGAGCTTAACGTGGTTATTGCAGTTGTTGGTAAGATGGTAATTATTGTTGATCTCGAGTTCCAATGGGTGTATAAATCGGTTGTTCGGGTACTGATTAGTTAAAGATGCTCGTCAAATTAAAGATCGATTTACTTTTTGCTATTTAATTTTCTTGTTGATATATATATTTCTTTAAAAAAACAATGGTCGTTTTTATAAACTTATGTCACATCCCTGGCAGAATAGTCAATGAAAGCTTATTGTTAGCTTCCAGGGTACAGTCGTGAATTTAAAAACTTATGTTCATAAAAATGAACGATATTATTTTATTTTTATTTAATAAATTTTTAATACTTCTGACACGTTAAAACGAAAAATCAATTGTTCATTTAAAATTGAAAACTTAAAAAACATTTTCAAAAATGATAACAAAATCAAGTTTCTGTAAACTTAAAATTTCTAAATTTTATAAACAGCGTACGATATCAATGTATTAAATGCCAAAACGTAAAGGTAAGCGGACATACTAAGTTGCCCGGCCCTAAGCTCCTTATCCCGAAAGACCGTTTAGAACACGTGTATTTAGACATAGTCAACCGATTAGCTCAATCTAAAACACATAACATCCTTTGGGAAATATTTCCGTATCCACGATTACGTACGTTTCGTACGCGGTGCATCTTCTTAAATAACTACATTAATCGTTCAGGCCAGCGGTTCCGTATATGAGTATATAAGGGCTTTGGTAAAATAGCTAAGTTTAGGAATTCAGCGCGATCAAAGGAGGAAATGTCTTGCGCTTTCTCTTAGCCCAGGCGAATGTGTAGGAAAATACCTCTTCAACGGGCTAAACAAAAAAGTTTTTGACATAATTTTGAATTTAGCCATTTAACATAAACCGACTATGGCCAGACAAGCTAAACTAACTTAAATGTGTTATCAAATTTTGACAATTTGGTGCTTTATTATAACGAAATGAACAAGCGTCTGTTTTCAAATTTATTTTGAAGAAATTTTTTGAGTTAGGTATCTTAGCCAAAGTCAGCTATAGCAATTTGTGATTTCAGCTTTGCTGCAATGAGAGATATTGTCTTTTTTCACCTTTATTACGTGAATAAATATAAAAATACTTTTGAAGCAAAAAGACTATTTCAACATTTCTCTTTTTGTTTGAAATGGGACTTCTAAGCCAAGGTATAACGCAGGGCTTTCCAGAAAATTCGCTTCCAAGCAATTTGTAAAATAAAAATACTTACACATTCGTATTTTCATAAGAATTTACTTTACATTCGTTCTCGGAAATATAGGTTTACATATCCCTTGATGTATTTACGGTTGTGAATTCGATCATTAAAATATTATACCCTGTGCTCCTGAAACCAAAGAGTTTGTGTTACGGCTGCCAGTATTAAGGAAGTATATCTGCGGCCATAACCTCTTACATTCTGCTCTTAAGGTAAACCAGCTCTCCCCTATCAGCAGAGTCAATTAGTCCTAATTATTTTTCTCCCTTCGGTTATTCGTGAATAGTGTGGTCCAGTAAAACTTTTGTTTTAGTATTACAGAACTAACCACAACTGATGGTCGATTGTAGTTCTTGGGCTTTTATAGTCGACATGAACATCGCTGTGTCGATGCATTATGTGTGCCACTGTGTTTTTGTTTCGGACATGGAATATCATATGTATATGTTACACCTATCGAAGTGATATTGAATGCTAAGAATAATAGGAGAGAATAGGATTTAGCGATCCTATATATATGCGTATTTTCGTGTTCCTAACGCAACAAGATATTTATTCTCTGCTTAGCAAGAAGTTTGGTTCTCTGCCTATTAAAAGGAATAACGAAGCTATGCTTATAATAAGAAAGTGAATATACATGCGTATGTATTTCATTTCATTTTCACAAATTCAATGGACAAGATTTATGTTAATAGGTTCTTGATAAAACATCGCATTCCCTCAAACGTTTGCAAAGCAGAGCCGTATACTATTCCGCGTTTTTAAGTGAATATGCGCTATAGTATTCATATAAGCGTGTATGTACGAAAAAAGACACAACAGCAGGTATGTATGTAGCAAATAAAATTTGTCTTCTTTCCAACGTTTATTTTAGATTGAAGAAATCTAAATTTTATGTTCGCCAATTGCTTGAACAATTTTGAATGAAAATTTTCGAATCAAAATATATGAAATTTTTTATTATTAAAAAAAATGTTGTGGTAGCTTTTATTCCAGATTATGTGATTCCATGATTAAGCCAATAACGTCTTCAGACGTCTGTTTTTTAAAGATTATAATAACATTAAACATCTATGAGCATTAAATTAAACGTGGGTGGACTAGAATTTCGGAATTTAAAAATTTTAGTTGGCTCATTTGGAAAGCAAATTTTAAGACAGAAGGAAAATGTGCGATCAGAGAGTATAATACATCATGTATTAGCTCTCGGACAGTTCCAACTTTGGTGTCGACTGTTTAGATGAGCTCAGATTATGAATTCACTATTTACATTTAGCAATTTCATTAATCTTGGGTGAATGTCGGAATGTGATCATCTCCGCGAAAGTGCTTACAAATTAATTTGATTTTTTCTTGGTATAAATTGCAAAACATTATTGGTCTAACGCTATGGATTACTTTTGCCTGGATAGAGAAGAGTTCGACAAAACACAGATTTTTCCTAATTAGGACAACTATTTCGTCGGCTCTTCCATCCGGTTTGCCGCGTCGAATACGTTTGAAAAGTGTGCGACAAAACACAATAATCAAGTCTTTAAAATTACGCAAACGTCGATATTGTTATTGACCAAAAAATCAAATGAAATTTAATTGGGCACTAATAATTCCCAGTTCAAACGTAAGTTGCGTTAGTTCTTGTTCAGACAAAATGTCAGTTTTACGCATTGCAGGAGCATTTATGTTGTTAGTAATAAATTTAAGTTGTTTACCATAAGAATTCAAAAGTATATGCTTAGGTGACCTAGAAGGCGAATATTGTTTACTATTTTGACTACAAACAAAATGAAATGAAGAAGGTTCAATAACTCTGCATTTTTGCCTAATATAGCCATGTCTGTTAGAACATAAAAGCTTGGTAACCTTTTAATTTTAAATTGTAAATTCAGACTACAACTATTGTATTCCCTTGCATAATATTTTCTCTAACATAGTTTTTTGTTAATCGGAAGTTCATGATGGCTTATTATCTTGAAACTATCTCTATTTCCCGAGATTAAATGCCTAATTCCATGCAGCCACATAAATTGTTGTGATAATAGTTTGGTACCTCAACGGTATTTTCTGCTTATCGATAGTAACGGGTATTTTCCCGGAACCGCGTCTTATCATTCCACTTTAATGAATGGCAGCAAAAATTGCACAGAAAACTGCAGAGCACGTAGACAAACTTATGCTATAGAAGTCTCTTTCAGAGTTTGATAACAAAACGTTTATTACGTTTAATTAATACTGCTATTTCGCCATGTCAAACTGGCTTTATGACTAGAGTATATCCAGCAAACTGACATTATTTACACTATCTCCATGTTTTTGATAAGATAAATCATGACTTGCGTATCGTTAAACTTACTTTGTATTGCTTTTCACATACTTCTCTTAAATTGTTTCCATTTTATCTGAAAAGCGATGTGTAATGTGTTACTTACAACGTTATTTAATCTCCAGAAATAAACTTGTACGGTCTCTATTATGAATTACCGTCATCTTAGGCATTTATCTTGTTAGTAGTTAAGTAGTAGTTTTAATTAAAAAATAAAAAGATTCTTGTCAATTTTTTCTTCCAATAAAAACATTGTATACATACAGTTATACCTATAAATAAAGATGACGTACCAAACCAAAATAACGGGATCCCCTCATGTAAAATAGAAAAAATCTTCTCATTGCTTTCAAAATAATTGCCCGACTAACTTAAAACC